>JAXCGZ010011564.1:7500-42500 GCA_037179515.1 Halocaridina rubra | reverse complement strand
TGCCAATAGCCAGTTTTAAGATAAAAGCTAGAAAAAAAAAATTGGCGTATGATAGCTCAGTTAGTACATCATCTAAAATAGATATTGAATGAAACTTTCGCTTTAGTATTTCATTTAACATTTGAGGATCTGTGCACACTCTTATATCCCAAGTACCCTTTGTTGAATTGATCATTTTTCTAACCCACTCTGTTAGTTCATCAATTTTATGTACAATATTTTTCTTTTATAGCATTTCCTGAATTTGTTTTACCTTTTTATCTTGGCTAATTGGAAGTCGGCATGAAGTTATTACAACAGGTTGCACGCGATTGTTGATAGCTAAATGAACATATGCAGAGAAATTATAATATACAGCACAAATGCTCTCATAGTTCACTGTGATGAGACCCATTTGTCCAGACGTTCACTTATTAAGAAAGGAGTATGCTCTTCTTAAATAACAATAAATGTCAATGGATAGTTTTTCTTGTTTTTACAATTAATAATGACATTTAGTTTAACATTTTCCAATGGGTTGCACTGTTGAGAACGACCAGGCCTCAAGCATAGTATCACAATGGCTTACAGTGTGCCTAGGTACATATTTAACAGGTAATTACATAAATTCTGGCACCAATGTCTAGTTGAATATTCACCATTGCTACATTAATTTTCATTTCAGCAGACATTAGCTTATCATGCATAGGATTATTATTTACTCTGAGGACATACTCTGCACTGGAATCATCAGATCTGTTTCATTTTCCACTGCATCTACTTCATTAACCTCAATATTGGTATTAGGCCTATTTTTATTCGACTTGATAGGACACTTTATAGCTGAACGATTTAAATATCCACATTTGCACACACCTACTTAAATGCAGGCAAATATTCTTTAAACGGACATGCCCTTGGTCAGAAAATTTACATTTTCTTAAGCTTAAACTTTGTAAAATGTTAAGTTTTCTTTATATCTAAATCTACAGCATCAAAGAACTTTGTCTTTTTCGTTATCATAATCACCCTCCTTAATTAATATCTTGAGTCTAGAAAAGTCAGATTCTAAAGACTCTCCTGTATATTGAATGTACTTTCTAAATTCATAGTGTGCAACTAATTACTTTTACACGCCAATTGCAACAAGAAAAAAAGGATAATACCTGCAAATATCTGCCGCATCTGGATCACTGGGAGGAGGAAAATCTAAAGAACTGTAGACATTCATCAGCTCATCTTCGCTAGTTGTCAGCAGTAATCTACTTTTTATGTTGCTTTCAGATACATCTCGAATTTTTATCAAATCGATCTCTATGCACGCTCACTTTAACCACTAAGAGACAGCCTACTAGGGGAGGGCTCATGTGGGGTAGATTAGTCGGCATTTTCTTGACCAACTAGTGGCCTCAATTCGGAAATATGAGATTAGAAGAAGCTCACTGAAAAGGAAGCTGTTCACACACACACACACACTGCTCTCTTCTGAGAGAGACGAGATTGCTGCTTGGAATGTTCAGATTAAGGAAAACATTGAACAGTTCAGAAAAGAGTTCCAGAAACTGAATATGGAAAATGATGCCATGAAAACGTCCTTTGCTGATGCACTAAAGGGGAATGTGGCAGTAAAAGAGGCTGTAAAGGTGGTGGCACTGGAAAACATACAAACAGTTGACTATAAAGAGACAGTAATCGAAAAAATGAAAGACGTTGTGATGGAAAGGGCAAACCCACTCATCAGACAGGCACTTGATAAGGAGAAGACAGTGGTAATCTCAGGCATAAGTGAATCCCAGGAGCCAACATGGCAGGGGAGACTTGAAGAAAATAAAGCTAACGTTGTAGACCTGATAAGAAAGCTTGGAGTAGTATGTGGTCCTGAGGATATTGTAAACATACACCAACTAGGTAAATATTCGAGGGAAGGAAAGCCGAGACCAACAAAAGTAACCTTTGAGAGAGGGGAGACATGTAGGGAAATATTGTTGAGAAAAAAAAGTCTAAAAGACCTTCAAGAATGCAAAGAAGTGTTCATTAGACGATACAGAACACAGGAAGAGATGGGAAAGATCAAAAACTTGTTGCAATAGGCAAGAAGGTTAAATGATGAAAGAAATGAAGAAGAGAAGAAAAATTTTCGTTACAGAATACTTCCAGACAAAGGGGAGATAAAGAAGATAATGACAGAAGATCAGGGGATGGGGCCTCATTAAGATTGTTATACACAAATGCTGATGGATTTGCTGGTAAGGCAGTAGAATTAAAAGATAGGATTCACAACAGTAAGGCAGATATAGTAGCAATTACAGAGACTAAGTTGAGTGAGGACATAAACAGTGTCACAGTTTTTCCTAAGGGCTTCAGAATACTAAGGGTCGAAAGATCTGAGAGGACTGGTGGAGGGATAGCACTGCTCATAAGTGAGAGGATTCAAGTTGAAGAAATAAACTTGGCTATAGAAAGTGAGTTCAGGGAATTTCTTGTTGCTCGAATAAATACTGGGTCAGAGAGCATTATAATAACTGTTGTATACAACCCACCAAGGAACCAAAATAGGCTTGAAATTTATGAGGAAAGTCATATAGGTACGATTGAAGTCATAAACTCAGTTGTTAACATGGCACGGGAGAAAAAATGTAGGATTTTGATTATGGGAGACTTTAATCATAAAGAGATAGATTGGATAAATCTTGACCCACACAGTGGTGAGGACTCATTTGGGGCAAGATTCCTAGATTGCGTACAAGGGATTTTCCTACACCAACATGTAATGGAACCAACAAGAGCCAGGGGTGGGGATGAGCCATCACTACTTGATCTAGTGTTCACAGATAATGTGTTGGATATTGAAAATATTGAGTATGAACCACCAATTGGAAAGAGTGACCACTGTGTGTTGTTGATGGAGTATATCATTGAAGACATTCTTCCTGAGAGTAGAGGCACTGAGGACATGAGGAGGAACTATCCGAAAGGAGATTACATCAAAATGAATGAGCTTTTTGCAGTTATTGACTGGAGAACCTTATTTTACAACAAATCTGTACAAGAAATGTATGACATCTTTTGTGAGAAATATGGGAAGATAGTAGATTGCTGCATACCTGTCACCAAAGTAGGTGTAATTCATGCCAGAGAGAAATGGTTCGATAATGGGTGTAAAAGAGCTAAGGAGTTGAGAGACAAATGCTGGAAAAGGTATAGGAGGAGAAAAAACATAAATGCCTGGCAAACCTACAAAAGAGCAAGAAATGACTACCTAAGTAAAAGGAGAGAAGCAGAGAGAGATTATGAGAGGGACATCACCAGGAAGGCTAAAGAAAATCCCAAGCTTTTCCACAGCTTTATCAGAGGAAAACTGAAGGTAAAAGAACAGGTTTTAAGGCTAAAGAGAGCGGATGGAAGCATTACTGAGACGGATGAAGAGATCTGCAAAGAATTGAACAAGGAGTTTCAGTCAGTATTTACAGTAGAAAATACCCCATCCCCTCAGATTGCAGTGATAGAAGCTCAAGGGCCGGTATTAGAGAACATCAACCTTACAGCCACAGAGGTATGCAAAGCGCTGATGGATTTAGATGTTCATAAAGCTACAGGTCCTGATAACATATCCCCTCATGTGCTTAAAAAATGCGCAAACACAATATCAGTGGCACTAAGTATCATATTTAAGGAGTCACTGGAGTCGGGGGAGATTCCAAGATGCTGGAAACAAGCAAATGTGATACCTATCTTCAAAAAGGGAAGGAGGGATACAGCTCTGAACTATAGACCAGTTTCCTTGACCAGCATAGTTTGCAAAGTTATGGAGAAACTACTAAGGAAACATATCTCTCTTCACTTGGAATCCTTCAACTTTTTGTCAGTGAGGCAACATGGCTTCAGAGAAGGAAGATCAACAGTAACAAACTTATTAGAATTTTATGATGAGGTAAGCCAAATCTTACAGGAAAGAGAGGGCTGGGCAGATTGCATATTCCTAGACTTCCAGAAAGCGTTTGACACTGTTCCACATGGGAGACTTATTAGGAAGCTGCAATCAATGGCTAGAATAGGTGGAAATGTCTTGGAATGGATAAAAACTTACTTAGAAGGAAGGGAACAGAGGGTTAGAATAAGACACTCAGTGTCTGAATGGAGAAGAGTTAGTAGTGGAGTTCCACAGGGTTCAGTTTTAGGGCCACTTTTGTTCCTTGTATATGTAAATGACCTACCAGAGTCTGTAAATTCATTCATGAATATGTTTGCAGATGATGCAAAGATTGTGAAAAAGTAAAAAACGAGAACAATGGTAGAGAACTTCAGGAGGATCTAAATAATCTGCATGAGTGGTCAGAAAAGTGGCTAATGAAATTCAATACCTCAAAATGTAAGGTAATGAGAATGGGTACAAGTGCAAGAAGGCCCAAGCTTGACTACTCGGTGGCTGGAGTACAACTTCAAGAGACAGAAAATGAGAGAGATCTAGGAGTAAACATACTGGCAGATTTGTCTCCAGAAATACATATAAATGGCGTAGTAAGGGCAGCATATGCATTCTTATCAAATGTAAGGGTAGCCTTCAGGTACATGGACAAGGAAATGTTCAGAAATATTTATGTAACCTATGTGAGGCCAAAACTCGAATATGCAGCCCCCTTTTGGAATCCGCACTTGAAAAAGCACATAGCTAAGCTTGAAAAAGTTCAAAGACATGCCACGAAACTGGTGCCAGAAATACGCAATCTCGGTTATGATGAGAGGCTGAGGGAATTAGACTTGCCATCACTCGAAGCTAGAAGAGTAAGGGGGGATATGGTGACAGTCTTTAAATTCCTTCATGGTTATGATAGAGTGGATAGGGATCGATATTTCGATATGGCTGGCTCTAGAACTAGAGGTCATAGTTTGAAGCTTCGTAAGAAAACTTGCTTGCAGGATGTAAGGAAATACTTTTTCAGTGTAAGAGTAGTTGATAATTGGAATTCGCTAAGCGAGGAGGTAGTTAATGCTATCTCAATCCATAGTTTTAAGGACAGGTACGATAAGTATCACTAAGTCTAAAAATGGAACCGATCAGGAGACGGGAAGATACGAGCTTTGGGCTCTTTCCCGTAAACACAATTAGGTAATCACAATTAGGTAATCACAAAAGGGGGCTGCATATTCGAGTTTTGGCCTCACATGTAACCAATGTGAGGCCAAAACTCGAATATGCAGCCCCCTTTTGGAATCCGTACTTGAAAAAGCACATAGCTAAGCTTGAAAAAGTTCAAAGACATGCCACGAAACTGGTGCCAGAAATACGCAATCTCAGTTATGATGAGAGGCTGAGGGAATTAGACTTACCATCACTCGAAGCTAGAAGAGTGAGGGGGGATATGGTGACAAACTTTAAATTCCTTCATGGTTATGATAGAGTGGATAGGGATCGATATTTTGATATGGCTGGCTCTAGAACTAGAGGTCATAGTTTGAAGCTTCGTAAGAAAACTCCTTTGCAGGATGTAAGGAAATACTCTTTCAGTGTAAGAGTAGTTGATAATTGGAATTGGCTAAGCGAGGAGGTAGTTAATGCTATCTCAATCCATAGTTTTAAGGACAGGTATGATAAGTATCACTAAGTATATAATGGAACCGATCAGGAGACGGGAAGATACGAGCTTTGGGCTCTTTCCCGTAAACACAATTAGGTAGTCACAATTAGGTAATCACACACACTCATCAAAAACTTGTTGCAAGAGGCAAGAAGGTTAAATGAGGAAAGAAATGAAGAAGAGAAGAAAACTTTTCATTTCAGAGTTCTTCCAGACAAAGGGGAGATAAAGAAGATAATGACAGAAGATCAGGGGATGGGGCCTTATTAAGATTGTTATACACAAATGCTGATGGATTAGCTGGTAAGGCAGCAGAATTAAAAGATAGAATTCACAACAGTAAGGCAGATATAGTTGCAATTACAGAGACTAAGTTGAGTGAGGACATAAACATTGTCACAGTTTTTCCTAAGGACTTCAGAATATTAAGGGTTGAAAGATCTGAAAGGACTGGTGGAGGGATAGCACTGCTCATAAGTGAAAGGATTCAAGTTGAAGAAATAAACTTGGCTATAGAAAGTGAGTTCAAGGAATTTCTTGTTGCTCGCATAAATACTGGGTCAGAGAGCATTATAATAACTGTTGTATATAACCCACCAAGGAACCAGAATAGGCTAGATGTTTATGAGGAAAGTCATATAGGTACTATTGAAGTCATAAATTCAGTTGTTAACATGGCACGGGAGAGAAAATGTAGGATTTTGATTATGGGAGATTTTAATCATAAAAAAATAGATTGGATAAATCTTGACCCACACAGTAGTGAGGACTCATTCGGGGCAAGATTCCTAGATTGCGTACAAGGGAATTTCCTACACCAACATGTAATGGAACCAACGAGGGCCAGGGGTGGGGATGAGCCATCACTACTTGATCTAGTATTCACAGATAATGTGTTGGATATTGAAAAAAATGAGTATGAACCACCAATTGGAAAGAGTGACCACTGTGTGTTGTTGATGGAGTATATCATTGAAGATATTCTGCCTGAGAGTAGAGGCACTGAGAATATGAGGAGGAACTATCCGAAAGGAGATTACATCAAAATGAATGAGCTTTTTGCAGTTATTGACTGGAGAACCATATTTTACAACAACTCTGTACAAGAAATGTATGAACATAGTGGCATTCAGATAGAATGCGTTCATATTTAAGTATAGCAGATATAAGCTATTAGATTGGATTCCATTTCACCTTCTGTGGTGTGTAGTTGGTAGCGCCTTGACTTAGTAATTATAAGTTCTAGGTTCAAGTCCCGGTCGGGGTAAAAAATTATTCATGTTTTCACATATGTAATGTGCTAATCTGGTTATTGTAAAGCCCGAATGAGATTGGGACTTGAATTAAATGCGAAAATGAAGTCGCGAGTGAGGTTGGGGAATCTGTAATATGAACATAGTGGCATTCAGATAGAATGCGTTCATTCCTAAGTATAGCAGATATAAGCTATAAGGTTGGATTCCTTTTAACCTTCTGTGGTGTGTAGTTGGTAGTGCCTTGACTTAGTATTTATAAGTCCTAGGTTCAAGTCCCAATCGGGGTAAAAATTGATTCATGTTTTCAAATATGTAATGTGTTAAGCTGGTTATTGTAAAGCCCGAATGAGATTGGGAATTGAATTAAATGCAAAAATGAAGCCACGAGTGAGGTTGGGGAATCCGTAATATAAACATAGTGGCATTCAGATAGAATGCGTTCAGAATATTAAGGGTTGAAAGATCTGAGAGGACTGGTGGAGGGATAGCACTGCTCATAAGTGAAAGGATTCAAGTTGAAGAAATAAACTTGGCTATAGAAAGTGAGTTTAAGGAATTTCTTCTTGCTCGCATAAATACTGGGTCAGAGAGCATTATAATAACTGTTGTATATAATCCACCAAGGAACCAGAATAGGCTAGAAGTTTATGAGGAAAGTCATATAGGTACTATTGAAGTCATAAATTCAGTTGTTAACATGGCATGGGAGAGAAAATGCAGGATTTTCATTATGGGAAATTTTAATCATAAAGAGATAGATTGGATATATCTTGACCCACACAGTGGTGAGAACTCATTCAGGGCAAGATTCCTAGATTGCGTACAAGGGAATTTCCTACACCAACATGTAATGGAACCAACGAGGGCCAGGGGTGGGGATGAGCCATCACTACTTGATCTAGTATTCACAGATAATGTGTTGGATATTGAAAATATTTAGTATGAACCACCAATTGGAAAGAGTGACCACTGTGTGTTGTTGATGGAGTATATCATTGAAGATATTCTGCCTGAGAGTAGAGGCACTGAGGACATGAGGAGGAACTATCCGAAAGGAGATTACATCAAAATGAATGAGCTTTTTGAAGTTATTGACTGGAGAACCATATTTTACAACAAATCTGTACAAGAAATGTATGACATCTTTTGTGAGAAATATGGAAAGATAGTAGATTGCTGCATACCTTTCACCAAAGTAGGTGCAATTCTTGCCAGAGAGAAATGGTTCGATAATGAGTGTAAAAGAGCTAAGGAGTGGAGAGACAAATGCTGGAAAAGGTATAGGAGGAGAAAAAACATAAATGCCTGGCAAACCTACAAAAAGATAAGAAATGACTACCTAAGTAAAAGAAGAGAGGCAGAGAGAGACTATGAGAGGGACATCACCAGGAAGGCTAAAGAAAATCCCAAGCTTTTCCACAGCTTTATCAGAGGAAAACTGAAGGTAAAAGAACAGGTTTTAAGGCTAAAGAGAGAGGATGGAAGCATCACAGAGACGGATGAAGAGATCTGCAAAGAATTGAACAAGGAGTTTCAGTCAGTATTTACAGTAGAAAATATCCCACCCCCTCAGATTGCAGAGATAGAAGCTCAAGGGCCAGTATTAGAGAACATTAACCTTACAGCCACAGAGGTATGCAAGGCGCTGATGGAGTTAGATGTTCATAAAGCTACAGGTCCTGATGACATATCCCCTCATGTACTTAATAAATGCACAAACTCAATATCAGTGGCACTAAGTATCATATTTAAAAAGTCACTGGAGTCAGGGAAGATTCCAAGATGCTGGAAACAAGCAAACGTGATACCTATCTTCAAAAAGGGAAGGAGGGATACGGCTCTGAACTAAAGACCAGTTTCCTTGACCAGCATAGTTTGCAAAGTTTTGGAGAAACTACTAAGGAAACATATCTCTCTTCACTTGGAATCCTTCAACTTTTGGCCAGTGAGGCAACATGGCTTCAGAGAAGGTATATCAACAGTAAAAAATTTATTAGAATTTTATGATGAGGTAAGCCAAATCTTACAGGAAAGAGAGGGCTGGGCAGATTGCATATTCCTAGACTTCCAGAAAGTGTTTGACACTGTTCCACATGGGAGACTTATTAGGAAGCTGCAAGCAATGGCCAGAATAGGTGGAAATGTCTGGGAATGGATAAAAACTTACTTAGAAGGAATGGAACAGAGGGTTAGAGTAAGACACCCAGTGTCTGAATGGAGAAGAGTTAATAGTGGAGTTCCACAGGGTTCAGTTTTAGGGCCACTTTTCTTCCTTGTATATGTAAATGACCTACCAGAGTCTGTAAATTCATTCATGAATATGTTTGCAGATGATGCAAAGATTGTGAAGAAAGTAGGAAACGAGAACAATGGTAGAGAACTTCGGGAAGATCTAAATAGTCTGCATGAGTGGTCAGAAAAGTGGGTAATGAAATTCAATACTTCAAAATGTAAGGTAATGAGAATGGGTACAAGTGCAAGAAAGCCCAAGCTGGACTACTCTGTGGCTGGAGTACAACTTCAAGAGACAGAAAATGAGAGAGATCTAGGAGTAAACATACTGGCAAATTTGTCTCCAGAAATACATATAAATGGCAGAGTAAGGGCAGTTTATGCATTCTTATCAAATGTAAGGGTAGCCTTCAGGCACATGGACAAGGAAATGCTCAGAAATATTTATGTAACCTATGTGAGGCCAAAACTCGAATATGCAGCCCCCTTTTGGAATCCGCACTTGAAAAAGCACATAGCTAAGCTTGAAAAATTTCAAAGACATGCCACGAAACTGGTGCCAGAAATACGCAATCTCAGTTATGATGAGAGGCTGACGGAATTAGACTTACCATCACTTGAAACTAGAAGATTGAGGGGGGTATGGTGACAGTCTTTAAATTCCTTCATGGTTATGATAGAGTGGATAGGGATCGATATTTTGATATGGCTGGCTCTAGAACTAGAGGTCATAGTTTGAAGCTTTGTAAGAAAACCTTTTTGCAGGATGTAAGGAAATACTTTTTCAGTGTAAGAGTAGTTGATAATTGGAATTCGCTAAGTGAGGAGGTAGTTAATGCTATCTCAATCAATAGTTTTAAGGACAGGTATGATAAGTATCAGTAAGTATAAAATGGAACCGATGAGGAGACGGGAAGATACGAGCTTAGGGCTCTTTCCCGTAAACACAATTAGGTAATTACAATTAGGTAATTACAAGCACTTGCATGCATGGCAGGCATTAGAACAAATACAATCATTTTTTATTTATATAGAATCTCCACCCAAGGATGGGTGGAACGGGTAATGGAGGACCCGTAGGGCAGGCATCAGCCGGAACAAGCTCCAACCCCCCACTGTGGTGCCCAGCCACAGTAGTAATTTCCTCAGTAAATAGCTGATTGATTAATGATGATATTCTCCCTTGAGGGTGACCGGACCTTCCTTTTTGGCCCCCAGGTGGGGTTGTACAATCTGTAAAGATAGAAGAAAACATAAGTGTTCAGCTGAGGATTATTAGTTTACATCAAACCAACATTCTATTAGTGGCCTTGGATAGCTGAGAAATTGGTTCTCAACCTCATGAACTCCTGTTTTGGTAGTGAATAAGAGTGATGACATTCAGTAGACTGTCTATGTAGTTGTTTGTTGCTAGTCTGATTATGGAGCTAGCAACATGAGGGCCATTAGGATTTATGCTGGATGTTGCGGGGGCACCAGTTTTCCGTCGAATTCCTGAAAAGGCATCGCATTCGAGGATGTAGGAGAGCAATGGATGTGGTGAGGCTACCTGGTAGAAGGTGCACTCCCTGAAGATATCCTCCACTATTCGTCAGGTGCACTTGCACCCGAGTCTCAGACGGTACACATTGACCACCGTGCTTCATCAAAGGTTCTTGGGCAGGGTGATTTGCTGAAGATTGGTGGTGGCTTTCTACCACCAGGTGGAGGGAGAGCCAGTGTCCGTACACAGGTTGTGTCTAGTTAGTAAGACGTTAAGGAGTGACTTGGTGGCTTTGGTTTTTATCTGTTGAATCCCAGGAGGCAGAGATATTTGGATTTCTGCTCTAAGAGTGGCTTGTTTGGCGGCTTGATCGGCTTCCTCATTTCCTTTGATGCCGACATGGCTGGGAATCTAGGCAAGAGTGATGGCTTTTCCAAGGCTGATTGTCCTGTGGTAGTGGTTGAGAATGGTGGTGATGGTGCATATGTTGTCTCTGAGGAGTGGCTTCTTGATGGCCTGTAAGGCGCCTTTAGAGTCAGAGAGAATTAGGGCATGGTCAGCTCCTTGGTGAGTGAAAAATTTTAGGGCATTGGCTATGGCAACAAGCTCAGTCTGGAGTGACGAGCAGGAGTTTGACAGTCTCCAGGATTGAACGTGGTTTCTGGTGGTGAAGGTGGAGGCTGAGGCTCAGTTTCTTGATTTACTGAGCTGTCAGTGTAGAAGACTTGGGAGTTCAGCCTGCTCCAGCTTTGAAATTGGTCTTTGTATATGTTTTAAAGGACAAGCGGGTTTACTAAGCTTTTGGGGCTGTTAGGGAGCTCGATCTTTATGTCGATTGGTTGGTCGTTCCATGGGGGTGGACATCGGTATTCAGGAAGTGTAGTGTCATGTATCCTGGCTAGGATGTCCTCCCTGACTGGCAGTGCTTGCAGGCCAGCGCAGACCTTGGCTGCCCAGGTTCTAGGATGGTGGTTGGGGTGGTGATTGAGGGCCAGCCAGAGATTTGTGCCAGTGAGGCAGGTATGTTGGGCAGTGGTGGTTTTGGCCACAAAGAGGGTTAGTTTTTGCTTAGCTCTAAATTTGAGTGGCATGAGGCTGGATTCCATCTGGATATTTTCTCTCTTGGCCCACATGGGGGTTCCTAGCATGGTACGCATGATGTTATTTTGTATGACTTCTATCTTGTCCCATTGTTGGTCTTTTAGTAGCCAGAGTGTGGGACAAGCATAGTCTATGAGGCTGGTATGGCTTGTACAGAGAAGGTTTTGAGGACATTGAAGGATGCACCGTCGTAAAGGCCCGACATCCGACAAAGGACCGCTTGTCGCTGGCTGCATTTGTCGTGCAAGTGTTGAAGTAAACAGCTTAATCTCTCTTACCTGGACGAGGTTCGATCCATTGACCTCGCGAATGCGAGGCCAGCACGTTACCACTGTAATAGCCAGGAGGTTTAAGCAATCAATACAACTCGAATTTTCTCTTGTGTTTTTGAGTGAGCTGAGTCTAAAGTATAAGATTTAAACCAAACTTGCCTGAATAGAGACTGCAGAATATTGTAAGTAAAAAGGTATATTTTTAATAAGCGAGACTGTCTCAAAAATTAAAGGGAAATCTAAGAATACTGTTGAGAGGGGGAAAAGAAGACGCAGTCCTTCCCTGTCCTAATGGAAATTTAGAACTGCCAGAGGCAAAGCCATCACATTACCTAATTTTTTGTGTAATTTGGGGAGAGCTCTTACAGCCATATTACCTGATCCTGTAGTTCCATATCTTGTAAAAATCAATATTTTTTCCCATATAGATTAACTTTATAGTCAATTTGTTATGCAAAATAACTCAATAAATAAATAAATACAAAAAATACACCTGTCAACAAATTACAAAATGATGTAGTGGCATAGTGTATTTTCTTTCTTTATTTGGAGTGTTGTAGTGGTATGATATATGTCTTCTCTATTTATATATTAATGTATTTATTAATTGATATATATATATATATATATTCACATTATTTATTAATAATTTTGTTGTTGTTGTAAAGTGATCCCTTAATTTTGCTTCTTGTTGTCATAACGAACTGTACATTGTTTTGGTTTTCTGTTTTTATGGCAACACTGACTCGGTATTGCCGCCTTTTTTCGTGTAGTGTGATATTTTTGGTCTGTTCATTTTCGATACATAAAAATTGCTCCATAATTATGACTTTGGCCTATTTTGTTACCTTAAATGATATTGTGGTAATCTTGATATCTTGTCAGACTGAACTACAAAGTGGTGACCACCGGAGTGACCAGATAGTGACAAGATATAGGAGTGACAAGATATAGGAGTGACAAGATATTTGTGATTGACAAGATAGGCCTGTGACAAAATTTCTTCAGCATCATACCGGTAGGCAAGGCCTAGGTTTCTTTCAGTATTTGTACTCCAATATAAGCTGTCATAAACAATGCTCGATTCTGATGATGATAAATCTAGTGCTTTCAAGCACAGAGCAGTGAAAGCCCCTGCATTCATGGACACCTGCGTTTCAGGGTGGTTTTCTATTCTTGAAGCTCAATTTGGCTTAGCTAATGTGAAATCCAGTGAAACAAAATTTTTCCATGTGTTATCTGCCTTGCCCCCTACTGTTGTAGAACGTGTTCCCCAAGACACTTTAAATAGGAGAGACTATGATATAATTAAATCATACCTCACAAATCTTTTTGAACAGACCAAGCCTGAACTTTTCAATGATTTGATAAGTAATACAGTAATGCATGGCAAGCCTTCAGTTTATTTAGAAGAAATTCGCAGAACTGCTTCTAAATTAGGAGTAACAGATGACCTAGTGAAACATAAATTCTTGCAAGCAGTTCCCAGTAGTATTTCGGCAGTTTTAGCCTCTCAGCAAAATATGGATTTACCAGCTTTAGGCAAGCTTGCAGATGGACTAGTTGTATTTTCTCAAAATAATAATAGGGCTAAGCCCATCAATGTTGTTGATCAGTCGTCAGTTTCTCGTCAAGCTAGTACATCCCAGTATGTATCAATTTCCAAGAATTCACCTGTAGGCCTAGGAGTGCTACCGTTCCATCAAAATCAACGTCCAAAAGTTTGTCGTGCCCATTTATATTATGGAACTCAGGCTAAATGGTGCAAGCCGTGGTGCCAATGGCTGAATAAATCTCAAAATATCCAGATGAAGGATTCTTCTAGAGCGCCGTCCCCAGCCTCAACGTCTAGGTCCTCGTCGCCCGCACGGGATTTTCCTAGTTCGGAAAACTAATAAAGCAGACAGAAGAGAAAATTGTAGCTACGGCCACTTCTGTTCTGCCACTTCTACAGGTTGTAGCCAAAATTGGTTGTAGTGACATGGTCTTCACTGTGGATACAGGAGCAGCAGTCTCCATTATTCCTTATAAGTATGTTTCAGAAATTTTATTAAGGCCAACAGCAGTTAATATTTCTACGGCCACTGGTGAGTCAATAAAAGTTTATGGTGAAATTATTCTTGACCTTGATATTCGGCAGTTGCGCCGTCGATTTAACTGGACATTTGTTGTTGCAGATGTATGTACACCTTTATTAGGTAATGATTTTCTTTGCAATTTTGGATTGTTTATTGATTGTAAGAATAAAACTTTACATGACAATATAACACAATGTTCTGTAAAAGGTGATATTGCAAATCATAATGTTTCTTATGTGATTAATAATTTGAACTATTTACCTGATTCTGTACAACAGTTGTTCCAAGATTTTCCCTCACTCTTGTCCTGTGTTAAGCCTCTTACAGCTAATAATTCTTTCAAGAATTCTAATGTTTTTCATTATATAGATACAGGGAGTTCTCCTCCGACATTTGCTAGATGTCGTCCGTTGGCTCCAGACAAATATTCTGCTGCCAAGGAAGCATTTAAACAGTTGTTGGATATGGGTATTGTACAACCCTCTAAATCACCTTGGGCTTCACCCATTCATTTAGTTCCTAAACCTAAGCCAGGAGAGTGGAGAGTATGTGGTGATTTTAGGCAACTTAATACTTTGACCAAGCCAGATAAATATCCTTTACCACATATTAGTAGTGTATCATTAAAGCTTTACAAGAAAAAGATATTCAGTAAAATTGATTTGTTAAAAGCCTATCACCAGATCCCTATGAATCCTTCAGATGTTGAAAAGACAGCAGTAACCACACCCTTTGGGCTATTTGAATATTTATATATGCCTTATGGTCTTCGGAATGCCCCTGCCACTTTTCAACGTTTGATGGACAATTTATTTAGAAACCTTGATTTTGTATTTATTTACCTGGATGATATTCTGATATTTTCAGAGAATACAGAAGAGCACAAGAAACATTTGTCTATAGTATTTGAAATCCTAAGCTCTAATAATCTTAAAATTTCTATTGATAAATGTGAATTCTTTAAAAATGAAATAGAATATTTAGGATATTTGATCACTGCTAATGGTTTAAAACCTGGTTCTCATAAACAGACAGATATTGTTGATTTTCCTAAGCCAGCAGATTCTGCTGCCTTACGTAGGTTTATAGGAATGCTCAATTACTATAGACAAATGGTACCGCATTTTGCTGATGTTGTATATCCTTTGACCGAATTAATTAGATTACAACCTAAATCTAAAGAACTAGTATGGAATTCGGAAGCAGAATCTGCCTTTGTAAGTGCTAAAGAGTCACTTAACAATGCTTGTACCATTGCATATTTCACTAGTAAGTGTAATTCTCCACTGCATCTGGTGACTGATTGTTCCCAAGTGGCAGCTGGAGCTGCGTTACACCAAATTCAGGATGGTAAATTTGTCCCTATTGAATTCTTTTCAAAGAAATTATCAGAAACTCAGAGGTGTTATTCTACTTTTGACCGAGAACTGCTTGCTGCGTATCTGGCTGTACTGAAATTTAAACATGTAATTGAAGGACGTGAAACCGTTTTATTTACTGATCATAAACCCCTTGTTTTTGCATTTAAGAATCCTCATACAGCCAAGTCAGATAGACAGCAACGATATTGGTCTCTAATTAGCGAGTATATATCAGATGTTGTACATATCAAGGGGGCGGACAATGTTGTAGCAGATTGTCTTTCCAGACCATTACCTGTATCTTCCGTCTCAGTGGACTTACATGATTTAACCAGTATAGCTGAGAGCCAATCCACTGACACAGAAATTCTTAATTACAAAGAGAGATTGAAAATTTTCAAAATTCAGAATCATGACTTATATTGTGACGTGTCAACACCCCATCCAAGACCATTTCTTCCCTTAGCTTGTCGTAAATCAGTATTTCAACTTATGCATAACATTTCACATCCAGGAGTCAAAGGTACGTTGCGCCTTATCAAAGCTAGGTACTTTTGGCCTAATATGGATCGAGATATTCGAAGTTGGACTAAAGAGTGTACTTCTTGTCAGCAAGTTAAAGTGCACCGCCATACCCGTGCTCCTATTACAAATTTTACAGCACCTTTTGGGAGATTTGAATTTGTACATTTAGATATTGTTGGTCCTCTCCCTCCTAGTAAAGTCCCTGGTCAGTCTTTTACAGCACCAGAACAATACGTTCTTACCTGTATTGACAGATCTACTAGATGGTTGGAAGCCATCCCCATCACAGATATTTCTGCTACCACTGTTGCTTTTGCTTTTATTAAAGGTTGGGTATCTCGCTTTGGAGTGCCATTATATGTTTTTACTGATAGAGGTGCTCAGTTTGAATCTGCATTATTTCAGCAACTTTCCTCTATAATTGGATTTCATAGACTGCGTACCACTTCATATCACCCTCAATCCAATGGCATGGTTGAAAGATCACATAGAGTATTGAAAGTATCTCTGATGGCACGTAAAGATGATTGGCTTGCTTCTTTACCAATAGTACTTTTAGGTTTAAGATGTCTCCCCACAGAGTCTGGAGTTTCTCCATTTACTTTGGTAACAGGAAGTATGCTACTTAGTCCTAAAATCATGGTAACTACTGAAATTCCTTCTTTTGCACAACAAAAAGAAATTGTCTCTGAATTTGTATCTCGAATGCGTGAATTAGATTTTTCTGAATCCTCTTATGGATACCTTCATTCATCCTCTGTTAAACTTTATGTTCCAAAAGATCTTGAATCATGTACACATGTTTGGGTTAGAGTGGATCGTGTACGTCGCCCTTTAGAGGCTCCCTACTTTGGTCCACTTGAAGTTGTGGAACGTGGTGATAAATATTTTATTCTACGTCAGCTTTCTGGAAATTTAACTACTGTATCTGTAGATAGATTGAAACCTGCCTCAATACCAAAAACTATCAGTTCTAATGAGACAGAACCTACTGTAAATAATAATTCTGTGCCAGAAGCTGTCAATTCTGATGTGATTGAACCAAGTGTAAATAATGATTTTTCTGATTCTAATTTCACAAATGACACAGATTCTGATACATTAATTCCTAGTAGTGCATCTATTCCTGAAAATATTGATAATGAAGATGTAATTGAAGAGAAAATACCTCAATCTGTTGTTACGAAATCTCGTCGAGTTAGATTTAATCTTAACCCTGATTATCAAAGTCAAAGTCAAAGTCAAAAAATTTTATTCCATCAAAAATGGCTATTACATGATAATTAATCTAATTACAAATTACAATGTAAAATGTCAAAATAAAACAAATGAAATTTGCAAAGCACAAAATCAAAATATTTACACATTAAAATAAGCATACATACACTTCGTCTACCCAATGGGAGGATAATAATGAGACTAAAATCACTTATTAAGTAGGTGATTTAAAAGATGAGATTTAAGTGAGGGTAATGTTTGGCAGCTTCTTAAGTTTGCGGGTAAAGAGTTCCAAAGTCTCGGGCCCATTACATTTAAGGCTCTTGCCCCAATATCAGTGGAAGTTCTGGGCACGTAAAAAGAATTCTGATATCTGGTGTTGACGTTATTGATACGCACTTGATTAACTGTTGGCAATGAGAAGAGCCATTCCGGTAATATTCCATGATTTATTTTAAAAACTAAAAGACAGATATTATATATGAACTTCATGTCCATCCTTAGCCAACCCAATCTCTCAAAGAGGGGAGTCACGTGATCATATTTATGCACCCCCCCTATGGCAACTCTTGCAGCAAAATTCTGGAGCCTTTTCACTCGTAACATCTGGGTCTTAGTCGTGGAACCCCAAACACTCAGACAGTAGTTGAGAATACTTAAAATTAATGTTTGTACTACAATTACCCTACAATCAGGCTCGAATCTTTCATAGACTCTGTTCAAGTAAATAAGGGTCCCGTTCACTTTTTTATGTAGTTCATCGATATGAAAATTAAATGTCATGGTACTGTCCATAATAACTCCTAGATTTTTAACCTTATTAGATGGGAAGAGTGAAACATTGTTGAAATTTATACTGATGTTCTCAGGAATGCGGGACAGGTATTGATTTGATCCAAAAATAACAAATTTAGTTTTATTTTCGTTCAGTAAAAGACCATTACTGTTAAAATAACTTTTGGCACAGTTTAATATATCTTCAGCCCTTTTTAAGATTTCAGGAATTCTATCAATGTCACCAGTAAGCATAATCTGGGTGTCATCAGCATACATAACAAGTAGGCAATCTCTTATAAATTGAGGTAAATCATTAACATATATTAGGAAAAGCAGAGGACCCAAAATTGAACCCTGAGGAACGCCAAAACTGATATCTAAAGAAGAAGAGAGAGTCGAGCCCATTCGAACTGATTGAATTCGATCTTTCAGATAATTTTCGAACCAAAATGAGTCAACATGAACTTTGGAAAGTTTTCTCATTAGAATTTGATGGTGTACACTGTCAAATGCTTTAGACAAATCTAACAATAATAAAAGTGATATTTTCTTATTTTCAGTATTACTATAAATTTTATCAGTAATTTTAAGTAGGGCCGTCTCGGTCGAAAGTTTAGGCCGAAAACCGTGTTGTTCTTCACATAATAGGCAATTTGATTCAAGGAAATTTATTAACTGGGTGGCAACTACCTTCTCAAGTATTTTAGACAGAATGCTGAGAAGAGAGATTGGCCTATAATTTTCAACATTATTAGTATCTCCACTCTTAAAAACGGGGATGATATAGGGATGCTTCCAGAGGTTAGGATAAATGCCTGTAATAATGGATGTATTAACAATGACTAAAATGAAAAATACTGTAACTGGCAATGAGTCAATTAGGAAGCGAAGTTGTATCCCATCGGAACCACAAGAGTTTGTTGGTTTGAGGTTCTTTATGATAAGAATAAGTGTGACTAAATCGATTGGGTGCGGTCTAAAATTATTGATAATATTTCTTTCAGCTGGAGGCTGGCAATTATGTGGTTGATTAATAATCAAGTCATTATTATCTTGGGACTTTTCATATGTGGACTTACCTATTTCAGCAAAATACTTATTAAAATCATTCACTCGCTTTTCCACATTATCACTGGGAAGGTCAGAATTTTCTAAGATTTCCTTATTTGCAGGAATTATTCTTTTTATAACATTCCAAGTATATTATTAATTTATATTTTTGTATCTATGTCTCCACATATATATATTATATATCTATATTTTCTATTATCAGTGTTAAACACTAATGTACTCCTGTACTGGCAGGGGAGTGTTGTAGTGGCATAGTGTATTTTCTTTCTTTATTTGGAGTGTTGTAGTGGTATGATATATGTCTTCTCTATTTATATATTAATGTATTTATTAATTGATATATATATATATATATATATATATATATATATATATATATATATATATATATATATATATATATATATATATATATATATATATTCACTTTATTTATTAATAATTTTGTTGTTGTTGTAAAGTGATCCCTTAATTTTGCTTCTTGTTGTCATAACGAACTGTACATTGTTTTGGTTTTCTGTTTTTATGGCAACACTGACTCGGTATTGCCGCCTTTTTTCGTGTAGTGTGATATTTTTGGTCTGTTCATTTTCGATACATAAAAATTGCTCCATAATTATGACTTTGGCCTATTTTGTTACCTTAAATGATATTGTGGTAATCTTGATATCTTGTCAGACTGAACTACAATGAAACAAAGCATCGGAGATATACGTCTGGCCCTTTTATCATTTTACTATACCCAATATTATGGTGATCCCAGAGCCGCTGCCTACATGTTTCTTAATACAAGGTGGTCTCTGAGGAAAGAGAAACGACTTTCTTCTACCTATATTTATTGCATACTGAACACTTACATAACAAGAGCCACGTCCTTTCTGGGCGGCCATATTTGCCAATGGCACAAGCATCTCTCTGACCCCCAAAAGCTTACTGTCCCCCTTCCTGCCCTCCATCAGTGAGACCCCTCTAGTCCCTCATTGTCTCTGAACTCTATTCACAAAATCACAAAATCTAAAAAGCGTCATGCGCTATCCAAAGAAATGCTTACACAAACAACATGATCGCAGGTTACTCTATTCAAAAGAATTAGATTGTACATATATCCCAAAACTATTACAAAATACTACATTCCTGATAGATTATGTAATATCTTATTATCATGTAAAAGGTTTTAAATATGAGTAATGTTGAACGAATTTTCAGACCAATATTAAATCAAATATATCATATTAGTCAAAAAAGAAAAGTGCGGTTATAATATCAAAAGAGAGAGAGAAAGAGAAAGAGAGACAGAGAAAGAGAGAGAGAAAGAGAGAGAGAGAGAGAGAGAGAGAGAGAGAGAGAGAGAGAGAGAGAGAGAGAGAGAGAGAGAGCAAAATAATTTGTACCATGCTAATCTGCCTATCCTCATAAAAGATAATTAATTACTAAGACTAACAAAACTGACACTACTTTGTGCATTTTATGTGTAGTAATTTTTACTGCTTATCAAGCAGTAAAAGTAACTTCTCGTTATCAGTACAAAAAGGGGAGTTCGATGTAGTCAGGTGACGTGGGGTGATTCTAGTGAGGGGAAAGTATGGAATGGATGACAAACAAGGGTTTAAAAAAGTGGATGGCTGGCTTCATGCAGAGTAGGTTAGTGCTTACTCTTGCTCGTTTTAACAAAAGGATCATCTAGAGCGCCTGACGTCATCACAAATGACTTTCGTAACTTCCAGTTTCAGGCTATGCTACACTGTATGGTTGAGACTACCGAGATCATGGAAATTACAATATATATATATATATATATATATATATATATATATATATATATATATATATATATATATATATATATATATATATATATATATATATATATATATATATATATACTGTGTTTAGTTAATGCGGAGAGAAACTTTGTGAGATTTAAATGATAGATTTTGAAATGTAGTAGGAGTCCTTGGTTTTTTATTGTTCTGTCCTCCCTTACACTTCCATTTCCCTTTCTTTCTTTGCCTTAGTGGGTTACGTCACAACGGAAGCATTTCCACTGTTAGGGAAAAGTTCCTTACTTAGTGGCTCTATTGTTGTAAAATTGCGAACGTTTATGTCGTCAATTTCACGGATGACTGATTTACTTGAGGCATTAGAAGCCAAAGATGAAAGGTAAGACAAGCTGAATAGGTAGGAAAAACGAGCAATAACACAGAGTCAAGACTATAAAGTGTACTTAATCCTACAAATTTTCAAAGACATAATCAATTGCATAGTATTTATGTTAATGATTAGTTAAAAAGATTATTAACCTTACCCTAAGGTAGACATGATGAACTAGGAATAAATTGTTTTTACTAAAATTGAGCTTTACTCAGATTATATATATATATATATATATATATATATATATATATATATATATATATATATATATATATATATATATATATATATATATATATATATATATATATATATATATATATATATATATATATATATATATATATATATATATATATATATATAGTAGTAACTAGCTAACTTTGTATTCTTGAGGTGGCAAATCGGTTCCCGTCCAAGACAGAGAGTTTAAGCTGCTTACCGGGAGGCTATTGCTGTGGCTGGGCACAACAGTGGGGGGTTGGGGCTTGCCCCGGCTGACGTTCCGAGGAGCATCTCAGATGGATATCGGAACTGAAAGCTGGAAACTTTTACCTTTACCTATATATATATATATATATATATATATATATATATATATATATATATATATATATATATATATATATATATATATATATATATATATATATATATATATATATATATATGTCTGTGTGTGTGTATTTGCTAATTAATGAACATTTGAGTGTATATAACATCAAAACTTTAGTGCAGACCAACTAATATGACTCAGGTTTATGAGAGAATGGATTATTTTTATTCATAAACCTCGTTTTTTCTTCTTTATATAACTTGTTTAGGTAACATAAGCTGTTGTAGCTTTAGCGTAAAGAAGACCTACCTATGAATACCACTTACTGGACACCCTAATGCCAACTTTACCCTGCGTGTAGCCTCAAAACCGAGTTACCCCCCCCCCCCCTCACTCTTAGCACGTTACATAGATAAACTTTCCTTGTCTCCGTATTAAACTTCAAGAACACAAAAATATACGCATGTTTATTTTTACCATCCCTGCCTTTCGATGCCAGCAAGCGAGTTTTGCAGTTAATATTTCTTCCCACTGATTGACAATTGTATATATTCCCCGTTTTAATTATAATAATAATAATAATAATAATAATAATAATAATAATAATAATAATAATAATAATAATAATAATAATAATAATAATAATAATAATATAATAATAATAATAATAATAATAATAATAATAATAATAATAATAATAATAATAATAATAATAATAATAATAATAATAATAATAATGGATGGATTCGGTTTTACCTCACGAACTTCCCTTTTCTACTAAGGGCTAGGACGGTTGCCTTCTTACGAAGGACTTGTTTTGGCAGATGTAATCGTTACCCTGAGTGTATGCCCTTACTAACCTCAGTCCGTGACGGGGCGAGAACCCTCGACCTGCTGCCTCAGAGTCGCAGACGCTACAATTTTGCCACGGAGACTATAATAATAATAATAATAATAATAATAATAATAATAATAATAATAATAATAATAATAATAATGATAATAATAATAATAATAATAATAATAATAATAATAATAATAATAATAATAATAATAATAATAATAATAATAATAATAATAATAATAATAATAATGATGATAATAATAATAATAATAATGATAATAATAATGATAATAATAATAATAATAATAATAATAATAATAATAATAATAATAATAATAATAATAATAATAATAATAATAATAATAATAATAATAATAAAAATAATAATAAATATAATTATAATAACTCAAGCTGTATCTTATGCTGTGTTAGTACTATTACTACTACTACTACTACTACTACTACTACTACTACTACTACTACTACTACTGCTGATGATGATGCTGCTACGGCTGCTGCTGCTGCTGCTATTATTACTGCTACTACTGCTGCTGCTGCTGCTGCTGAGTGTGATACTTAGGAAAAGTGTCATAGCCAGATTATTATAAATGGGGTGAAATGGACCAGAACTGGGAACATCGAGTGACTATCTATGGCTGCAAAAGCATAAACATTAAACGAGTTTTTTTCTTATAATATCATCAGTAGAGACTCTAATTTCAAATTTATATATCTTTTTATTTATTACTTTTTGCAAGAGTCACTTGGGGATAAGGAGAAGAGAGTGGCACTCCCTCACTTGACAGTAGTCCCCATCTGCTCAGCAGGCACAGTTAATACCTCTTAAGTATGTTGCTTCTCAAGTGTGGCAGTATTTTCATGACCTTGACCCTCACTTAAGATAACAATGCCCTCCTTCATCTTCAAAGTAAAGTACATAAATATATAAATAAATATATTAATTAATAAATAAATAAATAAATAAATAAATAATTAAGTAAATAAATAAATAAATAAATAAAAATGTAAATAAGAAAATAAATAAATAAATCCATAAATGACCTAAGAAATTACGCTACAATATACATAGTTGTGAGATATTAATTCAACTGTAATTTCTATAATTCATAAAAATTTAATGCGAGGAGGTATGAGACATGTTTGAGCCATCCAAGTAAACTTTGTTTAAGAATTTCTATTATATATATATATATATATATATATATATATATATATATATATATATATATATATATATATATATATATATATATATATATATATATATATATATATATAATTATGCTGGTTCTTAATTCCTTGGTTGAATTACGTTACTCGTCATGAAAAAAGTTATATCTTATTCCTTTTTATTCAGAGCTGCTTGCCATATTTAAGTTGGTTTGATACTTTCATATAATTATTTATTTTCCCGCATTCTTTTGTATGCGCTCAGTATTACACACACACACACACACACACACACACACACACACACACACACACACACACACACATGCCACGAAACTGGTGCCAGAAATACGCAATCTCAGTTATGATGAGAGGCTGAGGGAATTAGACTTACCATCACTCGAAGCTAGAAGAGTGAGGGGGGATATGGTGACAGTCTTTAAATTCCTTCATGGTTATGATAGAGTGGATAGGGATCGATATTTTGATATGGCTGGCTCTAGAACTAGAGGTCACAGTTTGAAGCTTCGTAAGAAAACTTCTTCGCAGGATTTAAGGAAATACTTTTTCAGTGTAAGAGTAGTTGATAATTGGAATGGCTAAGCGAGGAGGTAGTTAATGCTATCTCAATCCATAGTTTTAAGGACAGGTATGATAAGTATCACTAAGTATAAAATGGAACCGATCAGGAGACGGGAAGATACGAGCTTTGGGCTCTTTCCCGTGAACACAGTTAGGTAATCACAATTAGGTAATCACACACACACACACACACACACACACACACACACACACACACACACACACACACACACATTTCTTTGCAGGCTGTAAGGAAGTACTTTTTAGTGTAAGAGTAGTTGATAATTGGAATTCGATAAGCGAGGAGGTAGTTAATGCTATCTCAATCCATAGTTTTAAGGACAAGTATGATAAGTATCACTAGGTATAAAATGGAACCGATCAGGAGACGGGATGATACGAGCTTTGGGCTCTTTCCCGTATGCACAATTAGGTAATCACAATTAGGTAATCACACACACACACACAAAAGATGCTGGAAACAAGCAAACGTGATACCTTTGTTCAAAAAGGGAAGGAGGGATACAGCTCTAAACTATAGACCTGTTTCCTTGACAGGAATAGTTTGCAAAGTTATGGAGAAACTAAAAAGAAAACATATCTCTCTTCACTTGGAATCCTTCAGCTTTTTGTCAGTGAGACAACATGGCTTCAGAGAAGGTGGATCAACAGTAACAAACTTATTAGAATTTTATGATGAGGTAAGCCGAATCACACAGGAAAGAGAGGGCTGGGCAGATTGCATATTCCTAGACTTCCAGAAAGCATTTGACACTGTCCCACATGGGAGACTTATTAAGAAGCTGCAAGCAATGGTTAGAATAGGTGGAAATGTCTTGAAATGGATAAAAACATACTTAGAAGGAAGGGAACAGAGGGTTAGAGTAAGACACTCAGTGTCCGAATGGAGAAGAGTTAGTAGTGGAGTTCAACCGTGTTCAGTTTTAGGGACAATTTTGTTCCTTGTATATGTAATTGACCTACCAAAGTCTGTAAATTCATTCATGAATATGTTTGCAGATGATGCAAAGATTGTGAAGAAAGCAAGAAACGAGAACAATGGTAGAGATCTTCAGGAAGATCTAAATAGTCTGCATGAGTGGTCAGAAAAGTGGGTAATAAAATTCAATACTTCAAAATGTAACTTAATGAGAATGTGTACAAGTGCAAGAAGGCCGAAGCTTGACTACTCGTGGCAGTAGTACAACTTCAAGAGACAGAGAATGAGAAAGATCTAGGAGTAAACATACTGGCAGATTTGTCCACAGAAATGCATATAAATGGCATAGTAAGGGCAGCATTTGCTGCCTTAGCAAATGTAATGGTAGCCCTCAGGCACATAGACAAGGAAATGATCAGAAATTTTTATGTAACATATGTGAGGCCAAAACTTGAATATGCAGCCCCTTTTGGAATCCGCACTGGAAAAAGCACGTAGTTAAGCTGGAAAAGGTTCAAAGACATGGCACAAAACTGGTGCCAGAAAAACACAATCTCAGTTATGATGAAAGGCTGAGAGAATTAGACTTACCATCACTCAAAGCTAGAAGATAGAGGGGGGACATGGTGACAGTCTTTAAATTCCTTTATGGCTATGATAGAGTGGATAGAGATCGATATTTTGATATCAGGAGACGGGAAGTTACAATTTGGCTCTTTCCCGTAAGAACAATTAGGTAATTACACACACACACACACACACACACACACACACACACACACACACACACACACACACACACACACACATACTTAAATTACCATGGTCAAGTTTTTAAGTTAAGATGTGTGTTACCAGAAAAGAGACAAACTGAGTCACTAAATAGCACTTATATGGAGATATAAAAATTCTGTGTGAAGCTCAATTAAAAGTTTTTCTCTTTTCTTTTTTTTTTCCTCTTTCTCGTCTTCTTTCTATATTCTGTGAGAGGGAGAACATAAAAATGAGGCCATCTCTGTCCCAAACCTCTCCCACCCATGGGTCGGGAGAGGGGGTAGTCATCAGGGGACTTAAACAGAGAATCAAGAAGTTAGAGGAAATGGTTGTAAGCCTTGATGATAAAATTCGGAATATGGATGGAGAAATGAAAGAGAATGAAACACTCAGAGAACAAATAAGATCTTTGGAGGAAGCAAATAAAGCACAAGGGCAGGAGAGAAAGGAACTAGAAAAAAGAATAAAGAAGCTGGAAGGGGAAAAGAGTCAACTAGAATCTAGAATTTCTAAACAAGAAGATAAAAACAAACAGCTGAATGACAACCTAAAGGAATTAGATGTTAGTTCACTGCTCTCTTCTGAGAGAGACGAGATTGCTGCTTGGAATGTCCAGATTAAGGAAAACATTGAACAGTTCAGAAAAGAGTTCCAGGAGCTGAATATGGAAAATGATGCCATGAAAACGTCCTTTGCTGATGCACTAAAGGGGAATGTGGCAGTAAAAGAGGCTGTAAAGGTGGTGGCACTGGAAAACATACAAACAGTTGACTATAAAGAGACAGTAATCGAAAAAATGAAAGACGTTGTGATGGAAAGGGCAAACCCACTCATCAGACAGGCACTTGATAAGGAGAAGACAGTGGTAATCTCAGGCATAAGTGAATCCCAGGAGCCAACATGGCAGGGGAGACTTGAAGAAAATAAAGCTAGCGTTGTAGACCTGATAAGAAAGCTTGGAGTAGTATGTGGTCCTGAGGATATTGTAAACATACACCAACTAGGTAAATATTCGAGGGAAGGAAAGCCGAGACCAACAAAAGTAACCTTTGAGAGAGGAGAAACATGTAGGGAAATATTGTTGAGAAAAAAAAAGTCTAAAAGACCTTCAAGAATGCAAAGAAGTGTTCATAAGATGATACAGAACACAGGAAGAGATGGGAAAGATCAAAAACTTGTTGCAAGAGGCAAGAAGGTTAAATGATGAGAGAAATGAAGAAGAGAAGAAAAATTTTCGTTACAGAATACTTCCAGACAAAGGGGAGACAAAGAAGATAATGACAGAAGATCAGGGGATGGGGCCTCATTAAGATTGTTATACACAAATGCTGATGGATTAGCTGGTAAGGCAGTAGAATTAAAAGATAGGACTCACAACAGTAAGGCAGATATAGTAGCAATTACAGAGACTAAGTTGAGTGAGGACATAAACAGTGTCACAGTTTTTCCTAAGGGCTTCAGAATACTAAGGGTTGAAAGATGTGAGAGGACTGGTGGAGGGATAGCACTGCTCATAAGTGAGAGGATTCAAGTTGAAGAAATAAACTTGGCTATAGAAAGTGAGTTCAGGGAATTTCTTGTTGCTCGCATAAATACTGGGTCAGAGAGCATTATAATAACTGTTGTATACAACCCACCAAGGAACCAAAATAGGCTTGAAATTTATGAGGAAAGTCATATAGGTACTATTGAAGTCATAAACTCAGTTGTTAACATGGCACGGGAGAAAAAATGTAGGATTTTGATTATGGGAGACTTTAATCATAAAGAGATAGATTGGATAAATCTTGACCCACACAGTGGTGAGGACTCATTTGGGGCAAGATTCCTAGATTGCGTACAAGGGAATTTCCTACACCAATATGTAATGGAACCAACAAGAGCCAGGGGTGGGGATGAGCCATCACTACTTGATCTAGTGTTCACAGATAATGTGTTGGATATTGAAAATATTGAGTATGAACCACCAATTGGAAAGAGTGACCACTGTGTGTTGTTGATGGAGTATATCATTGAAGATATTCTTCCTGAGAGTAGAGGCACTGAGGACATGAGAAGGAACTATCCGAAAGGAGATTACATCAAAATGAATGAGCTTTTTGCAGTTATTGACTGGAGAACCTTATTTTACAACAAATCTGTACAAGAAATGTATGACATCTTTTGTGAGAAATATGGGAAGATAGTAGATTGCTGCATACCTGTCACCAAAGTAGGTGAAATTCATGCCAGAG
Organism: Halocaridina rubra; assembly: GCA_037179515.1. Classification (NCBI taxonomy): domain Eukaryota; kingdom Metazoa; phylum Arthropoda; class Malacostraca; order Decapoda; family Atyidae; genus Halocaridina; species Halocaridina rubra. Next base: position 14,296 of record JAXCGZ010011564.1, on the reverse strand, counting down.
AGAAATGGTTCGATAATGGGTGTAAAAGAGCTAAGGAGTGGAGAGACAAATGCTGGAAAAGGTATAGGAGGAGAAAAAACATAAATGCCTGGCAAACCTACAAAAGAGCAAGAAATGACTACCTAAGTAAAAGGAGAGAGGCAGAGAGAAGATTATGAGAGGGACATCACCAGGAAGGCTAAAGAAAATCCCAAGCTTTTCCACAGCTTTATCAGAGGAAAACTGAAGGTAAAAGAACAGGTTTTAAGGCTAAAGAGAGCGGATGGAAGCATCACTGAGACGGACGAAGAGATCTGCAAAGAATTGAACAAGGAGTTTCAGTCAGTATTTACAGTAGAAAATACCCCACCCCCTCAGATTGCAGTGATAGAAGCTCAAGGGCCGGTATTAGAGAACATCAACCTTACAGCCACAGAGGTATGCAAGGCGCTGATGGATTTAGATGTTCATAAAGCTACAGGTCCTGATGACATATCCCCTCATGTGCTTAAAAAATGCGCAAACACAATATCAGTGGCACTAAGTATCATAATTAAGGAGTCACTGGAGTCGGGGGAGATTCCAAGATGCTGGAAACAAGCAAATGTGATACCTATCTTCAAAAAGGGAAGGAGGGATACGGCTCTGAACTATAGACCAGTTTCCTTGACCAGCATAGTTTGCAAACTTATGGAGAAACTACTAAGGAAACATATCTCTCTTCACTTGGAATCCTTCAACTTTTTGTCAGTGAGGCAACATGGCTTCAGAGAAGGAAGATCAACAGTAACAAACTTATTAGAATTTTATGATGAGGTAAGCCAAATCTTACAGGAAAGAGAGGGTTGGGCAGATTGCATATTCCTAGACTTCCAGAAAGCGTTTGACACTGTTCCACATGGGAGACTTATTAGGAAGCTGCAATCAATGGCTAGAATAGGTGGAAATGTCTTGGAATGGATAAAAACTTACTTAGAAGGAAGGGAACAGAGGGTTAGAGTAAGACACTCAGTGTCTGAATGGAGAAGAGTTAGTAGTGGAGTTCCACAGGGTTCAGTTTTAGGGCCACTTTTGTTCCTTGTATATGTAAATGACCTACCAGAGTCTGTAAATTCATTCATGAATATGTTTGCAGATGATGCAAAGATTGTGAAGAAAGTAAAAAACGAGAACAATGGTAGAGAACTTCAGGAGGATCTAAATAATCTGCATGAGTGGTCAGAAAAGTGGCTAATGAAATTCAATACCTCAAAATGTAAGGTAATGAGAATGGGTACAAGTGCAAGAAGGCCCAAGCTTGACTACTCGGTGGCTGGAGTACAGCTTCAGGAGACAGAAAATGAGAGAGATCTAGGAGTAAACATATTGGCAGATTTGTCTCCAGAAATACATATAAATGGCGTAGTAAGGGCAGCATATGCATTCTTATCAAATGTAAGGGTAGCCTTCAGGCACATGGACAAGGAAATGTTCAGAAATATTTATGTAACCTATGTGAGGCCAAAACTCGAATATGCAGCCCCCTTTTGGAATCCGCACTTGAAAAAGCACATAGCAAAGCTTGAAAAAGTTCAAAGACATGCCACGAAACTGGTGCCAGAAATACGCAATCTCGGTTATGATGAGAGGCTGAGGGAATTAGACTTGCCATCACTCGAAGCTAGAAGAGTAAGGGGGGATATGGTGACAGTCTTTAAATTCCTTCATGGTTATGATAGAGTGGATAGGGATCGATATTTCGATATGGCTGGCTCTAGAACTAGAGGTCATAGTTTGAAGCTTCGGAAGAAAACTTGTTTGCAGGATGTAAGGAAATACTTTTTCAGTGTAAGAGTAGTTGATAATTGGAATTCGCTAAGCGAGGAGGTAGTTAATGCTACCTCAATCCATAGTTTTAAGGACAGGTATGATAAGTATCACTAAGTCTAAAAATGGAACCGATCAGGAGACGGGAAGATACGAGCTTTGGGCTCTTTCCCGTAAACACAATTAGGTAATCACAATTAGGTAATCACATACATTTATATATATTACAGATGTTTTTATCCCTCACCGGACCGCTACATAAATTTCAATGTGAAACAAAATTCTCCTCTTGAAACACAACAGGAGGTTAAAAAATTTGAGCACATATTCTTTCCTTTTTTTCCTTACTATGTAGGCCACATCATGTTATGAAGACTGTAGATTTATAAGTAACATGCTACATTAAATTGACTTTTTGATCTGAAAATCAATATTAAATTATCTCCATCCAAGGTTAGTTTTTGCTTATACATTAATAATATATAGTGCATTCTTGATCTGAAAAATAATGTATTTAAACAGCATCCCAAAGGCCGTTGTTTCTTATACATTACTAGTACAACTGATCTAGAATAATTCCACATTGTCTTAATTAGTTGCCACCAGTTTAGGTGGATGGAAACCTGGTTGAAGCTGGGGTATCAAGAATGATTGCTCTTCCTAATGCCCCACGCAAGGATCAAACCTGCATTGTCAATCTTCACCCTTCCCAACTTGCATGCTCTTAAACTGAAATAAGGATATGTTAAATGTGGAGTGCAAAATTGCAGAAATTCGGCAATGTATGCTGTACCATCACCGTTCATGGTTCGTTCAGGAATCATTTTGATCTTATCTTTATAAGAGCATAAACACTCCCTAGGCTGCGTCCTGATTTTATATTTATAATCAATAAAAAAAAGTAACCTGATCTTTATAATATTCCCCAGAGTGCACTACACACAACTATGCAGTTCACACCTTCTGAATGTGAATTGATATTTTCACCAATTAAGTCTTCAACAAGTCTGCTACAAGCCATCAACAAGTCTTCACTGAAATCTTCATAATATAATCTCTTTGTTTTACTCGGCATTGCCATCGACACACACACTGGCAACCCTTCTTCTCATCTCTCCATGTCGTCCCGCACTGCCTCTCCACACTGTCTGCTTTCTCCTTCAAGTGAATGGCCAATAAGATGGAGGGTGACCAAGGCCAACCCCCTACCAGATGAGTACATGACCTCCTACTTTAACCCAACAGCCAACCAAGGTATATGCCCCCCAAACTCAAAGGTCCCTGCAGTGTCTCCCTGGTTGTCAGGCTGGCTCTTGCATGTTCTGATGCCAGTTAGAAATGCCTTTCTGAACACCAACGAGATGAAGACGGATGCCCTTGTCTCCAAGGTCAACCCCACAAGATGTGTAGATGGCGTTCTGCTTAACCCAATCCCCCTGAAGGTCTCAGCATTGTCTCCTTGCCCATTAGGTTGGCTCCTACATCTCCCAAAGCCAGATGGATCCACCTTTTTGGTCACCCCTGTCCGAGAGGCCAATTCCCTACTAGATGAGATGATGGTCTCCTGCCACTTCTGGTGGCCTCTTCTCTGGTGCACATTTTCTAGCCGACGTAAAAAGGCCAAACTCCCACTCTCTATGGATGCTAACGACTAGGCTGTGGGGGCAGACTTCCTCACAAGCCACTGCCTCCAATTGGACATTGCCAACAATGCATGGTCAGCATTAAAGTAATTCACCACCATGCACAGATACATGGCTCACATCATGTAAAACATCTCTCCAAGGGCAGTGCAAGTCAACATAGGCAAATTTCTATCCAGGCAACAAACTTTTCAAACATCATCGGTAACCTACATGGATCACCCACGAATTGTGTATTTGTATTTTATATTTTATTCTGTATATACTATATGTCGAGAGTAAATGCAGTTGTTCTTTTCTTTTTATCCCAACGGGGAAGATTCCTGTACCATCATCCTTCCAAGATCGATCAAGAATCATCTTCATCTTATCCTTATAAACCTCTAAAATAGCCCTAGGCTGCATCCTGATTTTATCTTTATAAACCTATAAAAACCCTGCAGTCTGCATCTGATCTATCATAACTTCCCTAAGTGTATTATGCAGTCCTCACATCTGGATGTAAATTGACATATTCATCAGTGAAGTATGTCTTCAACAAGTCTTCTACATGTCTTCAACAAATCTTCAACAAATCTTCGACACGTTGTCAATGAAGCCTTCAAAATGTAATCTATTCGTTTTACTCCGCGTTGCCTGCAAAGCGCACTGTGCTGACTCTTTGGATTGAAGCATCACTGCTTCTGTTTCTCCATGCAGTTTTTCATTGCCTCTCTGCACTGTCTACTTCTGCCTTCAAGAGAATGCACAACAAGAAGGAGATGAACATCCTAGTCTCCAGGTCTGACCCTTTACTAAGAGCATGGATGGCCTCCTGCTGGGATCCAAGGGCCAGTCAAGGCATATGACCTCCAACTCAAAAGTCCTGGCAGAGTCATCCTGCTTGTCAAGCTGGTTCCTACACCTTCTGATGCAAGTTAGAGTTGCCCTTCTGTATGCCAGGGAGAAGGAGAATGTTGGCCTCATCTTCAAGGCTTACCCCCTACTAAACGCCCGGATGACCTCCTGCCAGATCTGATGTTAAGCAAAAGCATGAGTCTCCACTGACTCTAAGGTCCCAGCAGTATCTCCCTACTTGTCAGGTTGACTCCTGTGCCTCCCAAAGCCACTACCTCTTTGGATGTCAACGAGATGGGAACAGATGGCCATCATCTCCAAGGTTGACCCCTACTAGATGTGTAGGCGGCCTCCTGCCAAACTCGACCCCCCTCTCAACGGTCTCGGCAGTGTTTCCCCAGCCCACTAAGCTGGCTTGAACGCCTTCTAACACCAGTTGAAGCTGCCTCTTCAAATGCCCTCGTCTCCAAGTCTAATCCCCTATTAGATGCATAGGCGGTGTCATGCTGATTCAACCGCCAACCATGGTAACACCAGATTCTGCATCAGAGACGACATCACTGGAGTGCAATTCCTCACTGACATAAAAATGCCACGCTCTCACTCTATAGACAAAGTCAACATGGTTGTGAGTGTAGATTTCTCACAAACCACTGCCTACTCGTAGATATTGCCAACAAGGTTTGGTCATCAACAAAGTGGCTCAACACCACACATAGACGCTTGGCTCATGTTCATGTAAGCCAACTCACCGACTGAAGTGCGAGTCAATATAGGCAAATTTTTACCCAGTCATCAAATCTTTCACCCATCATCCATATCCCACATGGGTCACCCAAGCATTGTATATTTTGTGTTTTATATATTAGTCTGTATATAGTATAAGTCTAGTGTAAATGCAGTTGTTCTTTTCTCTTTCTTCCAAAGGAGTAGTTTTCTGTACCTTCACCCTTCCAGGCTCTGTCAGGAATCGTCTTGAATAAATCTATATATACCTATAAACATCCCCCCCCCAGGTTGTGTCCTGATCTTATCTTTATGAAATTAACCTTATCATTATAATAACTCCTCAGAGAGCACTACTCACTACTATGCAGTCTGCACCAACTGCATGCAAGTCTTTAATGAAGTCTTCGAAATGTAACCTCTTCGATTTACTCCTCCTGTCTCCGTCCCACTCAATTCCAACAAGAATAAATAACTTTCAAATTTATTTCTGGGTAAGTATACATAAATTAATTAGAAGTAAGGTATGGGCAATAACTAGTCAGTGAAGCCATTACCTTGAGCAAGGAGACTCCAAGTTAAACTCCTTAAGGTACCTCATAAACATTCTATTTGTCAGAACCGTTTGGAAATACAATGTAGAAAGTAGAAAAGCAGCTATGTACCGCTTGCAGCTGCTCATTTCAACTCAGTAAGTTCAATGAGTACACCAGACGAGATAAACCCATTAAAAAATAGTTTCCTCACGAAGTTCGAATTTCAATTATCACTGTCTTCAGCGTTTTCCTAGTTTCAAGTGAATCGCTAAATTCAATTTGCCTCAACCACTCCTAATTTTCTCCATACAATCCTTTACTAATCTTTTCACCTTTACATATTCAATAAGAGTATATCATTTAAAATGCCACACTGCTCTTTAGGAACACAAAATCAACTTGTCACTCAGGGCAGGTAGAGAGTCGAGGGAGTGACAAAGGTTGAGAACAATGCCTTTAGCCCTCTGAGTGCACTCTTACACTCAAAACTCGAGTTGCAACTGAAGTGTCCTTACATGTAGTCAGTCTTTTTAAAAAAAAGTCAACATCATGGAAAAGAGAGGAAAAATTAAAATGGGAAAGCATTTAAAACAAGAAAAATCTAAATTAAATAGAATTATAAAAGATCCCTATATTTTTATGGGTAGGTGATAAACTGCAGATCGAAGAAGAGGAAAATGAAAGAAAAACGAAATTCGAAAAAAAATGTAATTATAAAACTCATAAACATCATTTGTTTATGAGTGTGACACCAGAACACGAAAGAATATTGCCCCCATCGGGCCCGAACACCAAGAAAGTACTAAGATGAAGAAAAAGTATAAGCTTAGGGCAAGGCAGAAATAAGGAAATGATGCGCAGTAGGAAAATACAGGCTGAAAGAACAGTCAAAGTATTAAGGACCTAGAGATATGGCAGGATTAGGCCCTGAGATGACGATAGATCCGCTCTTTGAAGGAAGATAGATTATAAGAATTAAGAAAGGCAGAGTAATGAAGAGAGTTCCAGAGTCTGGAGGTGGATGGGAAGAAGCAGCCGTTGCACCGACCAATCTGTACTTACACCAAGTGATACTCGGCCTTGGCAGTGGGAGAGGAATGCAACTCGCCATCTCATCAGAGCAGCGTGGAAGTAGTAACGATAGAAAAGAAAAAGGGATGATACCTTATGGCTAAGAGAAAGAGATTCTAGGTTAAAAGTAAGAGAAGGGTTATTCATGAGTCTGATTGCCTAAGAATCAACCCTATCAAGGAGATCAGTATAAGAAGG
>JAXCGZ010011563.1:52500-99716 GCA_037179515.1 Halocaridina rubra | reverse complement strand
AAATAACAACAATTAAAAGAAAGGCATATATATATATATATATATATATATATATATATATATATATATATATATAATATATATATATATATATATATATATATATATTATATTATAATTATTAAAATTTGTTTTAATTTGATTCTTATATATATGTATGTTTTTATGTTAAATGCAATGGACCAAGTTAGAATATTCTAAAGAGACAGCTTGAGCAATATAAGCTTAACTCTGAATTCTCTAATTTAATTAGAAGTGATTCTGCAATTCTAATTACTGTCTCAACTTTAAAAAGTTCTTAATGATCTGTTTATATTAGGAGTAAAACCACTTTGTATAAAAAAAAAGATAAAAAGGACACCTTTTCATCAAATTTAAAGCAGTTCGATGTTAAGCGAAATGCCTTAGTAAAGGGTGTGTACATTTTGTTATTTGTATATAGTTCGTAGCATTCACTTAGAAAATTCATTCCTATGCCCGTGAAACACGAATTGTGATAAATATTAATTTCAAGTTTATTGTTGCTTTTTTTCAGCAATAGATCTAAAAGGGGCATTTGTTTATTATTCTCAATGTCTATACATAAAGTAATATTGCTATAATTGTTACTTAGGTAATTCAAGACTTTTTCTTCACTACCACTGTTCTTATCTTCAAAAATTATAGAAATATCGTCTACGTATCTCGTATAGAACATGGAATCGGATTCAGATTCGGAGTTGGCTTTAAGTCACGAACTCCCTTTTCTATCAAGGGCTAGGATGGTTGCCTTCTTGCGAAGGACTTATTTTGTCAGATGTAATCGTTACCCTGAGTGTATGCCCTTACTAACCTCAGTCCGTGACAGGGCGCGAATCCTCCACCTGCTGCCTCAGAGTCGCGGACGTTACCATTTTGCCACGGAGACTACATATCTCCTATAGAACACTGGTTTAAAAGATATCAGGCCACTGATGTAACCATTGCATCTCGTGGTGAGATAAAAGGATGTTTGCCAATGGGGCAGACAAGGGATTACCCATGTGGCCAAACCATCTACTTGTTAGTAAAAACTCTCGTGGGACATGAAGATGTAGCCACCAACAGCCATTTGAAGCATCTGTTTGAATTCGTATTTTGACTTACCTTTAAATCCTCCATCATTAAATATTAAGCCTGTATACTTTTGTTGATTAATTCACTAACTGGAACATTTGTGTATAAGGACATTATGTCATAGCTTGTAAGGAGTACAGTTTCATTTATATCCATGTTCATTAATTCCTATATATTTCATGAGAATTATTAAGGCTGAATTGACTCTTTGAATATTTTTCGATGTGGGGAAGAATAAAATTGGATAAATTATAGTTATGACTTTTGAAGGAGGATATAACGGGTCTTAATGGGACATTTGGCTTGTGCACAATTGGGAGACCATACATGATACCTGAATTTGATCCAGTTGCAGAGCATTTCAAGAAGCTGCTGAATGAGGAAGATGATAGAGAGCCAGAGATTGTGGCTGTGGAAAACGAATGGAGAATGCCAATGTCAGGAGATGAGAATGACAGGAAAATAGCAAAAGAGGAGGTACGTTTGGCATTGATAGCAACGAAAGCACGTAAAGCACCAGGAATAGATGGGTGTAATGCTGAATGCTTGTCAAAAGGTGGGGAGGCATTAGTAGAATGGATGGTTAGATTGCTGAATGTATGTTTCAGGAAAGGGAGGGTCCCAGTTGATTGGAGGAGTGCATGTGTTGTTCCACTTTATAAAGGGAAGGGAGATAAATATGAGTGTGGTAGATTTAGGGAAATTAGTTTGTTGAGTGTAAGGTATATGGAAGAGTGTTAATTGAGAGAATTAGTAGAGGTACTGAGAGATTGACTGGGGAAGAACAGCGTGGGTTCAGGAGAGGAAGAGGATGTGCGGATCAGGGGTTTGCGGTAAGACAGGTGTGTGAGAAGTTCTTAGAGAAAAGTAGGGACACTTTTGGGGCCTTTATGGATTTAGAGAAAGCATATGACAGGGTAGATAGAGAGGAGATGTGGAGGGTGTTGTGACTGTATGGAATAAGTGGAAGTTTGTTGAACGCGGTGAAGAGTTTTTACTTGAATAGCAAAGCATGTGTGAGAGTTGGGAATGGTATAAGTGATTGATTTGAGGTGAATGTAGGGTTATGTCAAGGTTGTGTAATGTCTCCATAGTTGTTTAATGTGCATATGGATGGAGTGATAAGGGAAGCAAATGATAGAGTATTAGCCAGAGGCTTGGAACTATTGGGGAGAATGGAAGGTTGTGGAAGTTGAGTCAGTTGCTATTTGCGGATGATACTGTACTGGTGGCTGATACTGAAATGAATTGAATTATTTGGTGATTGAGTTTATTAGTGTGTGCAAAAGAAGGAAGTTGAAGGTGAATTTTGGTGAGAGTAAAGTCATGACATGCACGAGGAGTGTTAATGTTGGCAGATTGAATGGTGGAGTGAATGGGAAGATGCTTAAAGAAGTTGAACGTTTTTAGTATCTGGGCTCGCATGTATCAAGGAGTGGACGAGTTGATGTAGAAGTAAATCATAGAGTGAAGGAAGTAAGTAAATGTTTAGGTGGTTTGAAAAGTATAATGAGAAATAGATATTTGGGAATGAATGCAAAGAGAAGGATATATGAAGGTGTGATTATGCCGACAGCATTGTATGGAGCAGAGACTTGGAATGCAAGAGAAGATGAAAGGAAGAAACCGAATGCAATGGAGATGAGGTGTTTGAGAATTATGATTGGTGTATCTAGAATAGATAGAGTAAGAAATGAGGATGTCAGGCAGAATACGGGTGTAGGAATGAAGCTGATGGATAGGTTAGATCAGAGTGTGTTGAGTTGGTTTGGACACATGGAAAGGATGAGTGATGAACGAAAAGTAAAGAGAGTGGGGAGTACAGAAGTGATTGGAGTTAGGTCAAGATGGAGAATAGAATGAGATGGATGGATGGCGTGAAAAGAGCACTGAATGCACGTGCAATGTCAGTGGAACAGGGAAGAGTACATGCAAGAGATAGGAATGAGTGGAGGAAGATTGTGCATATAGGAATCGGCCCAAAGGAAATTCTCGCACCTGCTACCTCAGTGAACTGTGGTGGACGGATGTGAGGGGAGTTGCCATGTGATGAAGCGGTGGGGGTAAAGCAGCTGCGGCTGTCGGGCCTCATTGTAGAATGCCCTTGCCCGGCTACCTTGTGGGTGACCCAAGCAGTGTGGAAGGGGGGGGGAGACGTGGCAACCCTATATCCCCAAGGAACTGAGAGGAGTGGTTGAGGTGTGTATGGATCGTGGTGAATGAGCATTTCTTGGCTCGGCCACCCCCCTTACAAGGGTGAATGAGGCATTGTATATGTATTTATCTAATTGTATTTACCTAATTGTGTTTACGGGAAAGAGCCCAAAGCTCGTATCTTCCCGTCTCCTCATTGGTTCCATTTTATACTTAGTGATACTTATCATACCTGTCCTTAAAACTATGGATTGAGATAGCATTAACTACCTCCTCGCCAAGCCAATTCCAATTATCAACTACTCTTACACTGAAAAAGGATTTCCTTACATCCTGCAAAGAAGTTTTCTTACGAAGCTTCAAACTATGACCTCTAGTTCTAGAACTATGTATGTATGTATGTATGTATGTATGTGATTACCTAATTGTGATTACCTAATTGTGTTTACGGGAAAGAGCCCAAAGCTCGTATCTTCCCGTCTCCTGATCGGTTCCATTTTATACTTAGTGATACTTATCATACCTGTCCTTAAAACTATGGATTGAGATAGCATTAACTACCTCCTCGCTTAGCGAATTCCAATTATCAAATACTCTTACACTGAAAAAGTATTTCCTAACATCCTGCGAAGAAGTTTCCTTACGAAGCTTCAAACTATGACCTCTAGTTCTAGAGCCAGCCATATCAAAATATCGATCCCTATCCACTCTATCATAACCATGAAGGAATTTAAAGACTGTCACCATATCCCCCCTCACTCTTCTAGCTTCGAGTGATGGTAAGTCTAATTCCCTCAGCCTCTCATCATAACTGAGATTGCGTATTTCTGGCACCAGTTTCGTGGCATGTCTTTGAACTTTTTCAAGCTTAGCTATGTGCTTTTTCAAGTGCGGATTCCAAAAGGGGGCTGCATATTCGAGTTTTGGCCTCACATAGGTTACATAAATATTTCTGAACATTTCCTTGTCTATGTGCCTGAAGGCTACCCTTACATTTGATAAGAATGCATATGCTGCCCTTACTATGCCATTTATATGTATTTCTGGAGACAAATCTGCCAGTATGTTTACTCCTAGATCTCTCTCATTTTCTGTCTCTTGAAGTTGTACTCCAGCCACCGAGTAGTCAAGCTTGGGCCTTCTTGCACTTGAACCCATTCTCATTACCTTACATTTTGAAGTATTGAATTTCATTAGCCACTTTTCTGACCACTCATGCGGATTATTTAGATCCTCCTGAAGTTCTCTACCATTGTTCTCGTTTTTTACTTTCTTCACAATCTTTGCATCATCTGCAAACATATTCATGAATGAATTTACAGACTTTGGTAGGTCATTTACATATACAAGGAACAAAAGTGGCCCTTAAACTGAACCCTGTGGAACTCCACTACTAACTCTTCTCCATTCAGACACTGAGTGTCTTAGTCTAACCCTCTGTTCCCTTCCTTCTAAGTAAGTTTTTATCCATTCCAAAACATTTCCACCTATTCTAGCCATTGATTGCAGCTTCCTAATAAGTCTCCCATGTGGAACAGTGTCAAGCGCTTTCTGGAAGTCTAGGAATATGCAATCTGCCCAGCCCTCTCTTTCCTGTAAGATTTGGCTTACCTCATCATAAAATTCTAATAAGTTTGTTACTGTTGATCTACCTTCTCTGAAGCCATGTTGCCTCACTGACAAAAAGTTGAAGGATTCCAAGTGAAGAGAGATATGTTTCCTTAGTAGTTTCTCCATAACTTTGCAAACTATGCTGGTCAAGGAAACTGGTCTATAGTTCAGAGCCGTGTCCCTCCTTTCCTTTTTGAAGATAGGTAACACATTTGCTTGTTTCCAGCATCTTGGAATCTCCCCCGACTCCAGTGACTCCTTAAATATGATACTTAGTGCCACTGATATTGTGTTTGCGCATTTTTTAAGCACATGAGGGGATATGTCATCAGGACCTGTAGCTTTATGAACATCTAAATCCATCAGCGCTTTGCATACCTCTGTGGCTGTAAGGTTGATGTTCTCTAATACCGGCCCTTGAGCTTCTATCACTGCAATCTGAGGGGGTGGGGTATTTTCTACTGTAAATACTGACTGAAACTCCTTGTTCAATTCTTTGCAGATCTCTTCATCCGTCTCAGTGATGCTTCCATCCGCTCTCTTTAGCCTTAAAACCTGTTCTTTTACCTTCAGTTTTCCTCTGATAAAGCTGTGGAAAAGCTTGGGATTTTCTTTAGCCTTCCTGGTGATGTCCCTCTCATAGTCTCTCTCTGCCTCTCTCCTTTTACTTGAGTAATCATTTCTTGCTCTTTTGTAGGTTTGCCAGGCATTTATGTTTTTTCTCCTCCTATACCTTTTCCAGCATTTGTCTCTCCACTCCTTAGCTCTGTATGTATGTATGTATGTATGTATGTATGTATGTATGTATGTATGTATGTATGTATGTATGTATGTATGTATGTATGTATGTATGTATGTATGTATGTATGTATTATTATTATTATTATTATTATTATTATTATTATTATTATTATTATTATTATTATTATTATTATTATTATTATTATTATTATTATTATTATTATTATTATTATATCCATCAGTATTATTGATGCTTTATTGCTGGTGCTGTTGTTGATGTATATAACAGAATTGTGGACCACATACGTTGGGAAAGATTATCCATGTACGAATTAAAAGTTAAGAAAACTGCTCTATCCATATATGCTTTACGAAATTTTATATTTTATCAAAGACATGAAGGTCAAACGTAATGAGTAGATGGACAGTATACATAAAAGAACACACACACACACACACACACACACACACACACACACACACACACACACACACATCAATCTTACAGCCACAGAGGTATGCAAAGCGCTGATGGATTTAGATGTTCATAAAGCTACAGGTCCTGATGACATATCCCCTCATGTGCTTAAAAAATGCACAAACACAATATCAGTGGCACTAAGTATCATATTTAAGGAGTCACTGGAGTCGGGGGAGATTCCAAGATGCTGGAAACAAGCAAATGTGATACCTATCTTCAAAAAGGGAAGGAGGGATACGGCTCTGAACTATAGACCAGTTTCCTTGACTAGCATAGTTTGCAAAGTTATGGAGAAACTACTAAGGAAACATATCTCTCTTTACTTGGAATCCTTCAACTTTTTGTCAGTGAGGCAACATGGCTTCAGAGAAGGTAGATCAACAGTAACAAACTTATTAGAATTTTATGATGAGGTAAGCCAAATCTTACAGGAAAGAGAGGGCTGGGCAGATTGCATATTCCTAGACTTCCAGAAAGCGTTTGACACTGTTCCACATGGGAGACTTATTAGGAAGCTGCAATCAATGGCTAGAATAGGTGGAAATGTCTTGGAATGGATAAAAACTTACTTAGAAGGAAGGGAACAGAGGGTTAGAGTAAGACACTCAGTGTCTGAATGGAGAAGAGTTAGTAGTGGAGTTCCACAGGGTTCAGTTTTAGGGCCACTTTTGTTCCTTGTATATGTAAATGACCTACCAGAGTCTGTAAATTCATTCATGAATATGTTTGCAGATGATGCAAAGATTGTGAAGAAAGTAAAAAACGAGAACAATGGTAGAGAACTTCAGGAGGATCTAAATAATCTGCATGAGTGGTCAGAAAAGTGGCTAATGAAATTCAATACCTCAAAATGTAAGGTAATGAGAATGGGTACAAGAGCAAGAAGGCCCAAGCTTGACTACTCAGTGGCTGGAGTACAACTTCAAGAGACAGAAAATGAGAGAGATCTAGGAGTAAACATACTGGCAGATTTGTCTCCAGAAATACATATAAATGGCGTAGTAAGGGCAGCATATGCATTCTTATCAAATGTAAGGGTAGCCTTCAGGCACATGGACAAGGAAATGTTCAGAAATATTTATGTAACCTATGTGAGGCCAAAACTCGAATATGCAGCCCCCTTTTGGAATCCGCACTTGAAAAAGCACATAGCTAAGCTTGAAAAAGTTCAAAGACATGCCACGAAACTGGTGCCAGAAATACGCAATCTCGGTTATGATGAGAGGCTGAGGGAATTAGACTTGCCATCACTCGAAGCTAGAAGAGTAAGGGGGGATATGGTGACAGTCTTTAAATTCCTTCATGGTTATGATAGAGTGGATAGGGATCGATATTTCGATATGGCTGGCTCTAGAACTAGAGGTCATAGTTTGAAGCTTCGTAAGAAAACTTCTTTGCAGGATGTAAGGAAATACTTTTTCAGTGTAAGAGTAGTTGATAATTGGAATTGGCTAAGCGAGGAGGTAGTTAATGGTATCTCAATCCATAGTTTTAAGGACAGGTACGATAAGTATCACTAAGTGTAAAATGGAACCGATCAGGAGACGGGAAGATACGAGCTTTGGGCTCTTTCCCGTAAACACAATTAGGTAATCAATTAGGTAATCACACACACACACACACACACACACACACACACACATATATATATATATATATATATATATATATATATATATATATATATATATATATATATATATATATATATATATATATATATGTAATGAAATGCTTTTATTCCACAAAGTGTACATGCAAAAAATGAGATAAACACATTTCTTTTATATGTTAATATCTTATTTTTGTCAGTGGCTGATAAAGTTGTATGCAATTCATTGCCATTTCAGGTCATAGTATACCCGACGAAGAAGTCTCTACAGAAAGTTGGTGCTGTGGGAACGCTCCTGGTGGTGTGGCTCCTGTCGTTTCTTCTGGCCCTGCCTAACTTCATCTGGAGAACTCTGGAGAGGCACCACGTCAATCTCCCAGGTATCGAGACAGTCGAGTTCTGTTTTGAAGACTGGCCAATTGCCCATGGACGAGCTTACTACAGCGTCTTCGTCATTGTGGTTCAATACTGCTTGCCAATTCTGACCGTCAGCGTGGCCTATGCTAAGATCTGCAACAAACTGAAATATCGAATGTCCAAGGCCTCGACCAGATCGGCACGATCCAAGAAAGAAGACGACAGAATGAGAAAAACAAACACTCTGCTGATGGCCATTGCTCTCATTTATTGCTTGTCTTGGTTACCTTTAAATCTGTTTAACGTTGCAATTGACCTTCATAACTTCTTCGGAGATGATACCGAATGTATGCTCATAGTCTATGCCGTCTGCCATATGGCTGGCATGTCGTCAGCATGCTCCAATCCACTACTCTACGGTTGGCTGAACGATAACTTCAGAAAAGAATTTCTGGAAATCTTCAGTATGTTCTGTCCTTGCTGTTCTGCTTTTATTCCACATAGTTCCAGGATGAACAGTCTTAGAACAAGTAGACGAAGAGAAGGAGGATCGTTCAAGTCTCATCCTCCAGGAGGTCATCCATTAGTTCTTTACACTAAAGCTAATGAAGAACAAACTTGCAATGGCATTAGTATGGACCTGCAAGATCAAGAAGTCACGTTTATTTCACAGGTTGTCACCACTACTACTCTCTGAAGAGAAAAAAGTACAGGTCAGTTTAAAAAGTGTTCTAGTTCCAGAATATCACCAAATTAAATTCCTCTGTAGCTTAATTACATAGCAAATCAAGCCAGATTAACCGGAAATTAAAAATATTCATGGCAAAGTCTGTGTTCACTCGAACGTGTTAAGCTGACATTGATGTCCAGCATTTGCTATCACTCACGGATATGCAGTTCTGTAATTATAGTCTCATTTTAAGATGACAATATTTCAATTATCTATATTTTTCAAGGGTTTATTTTGGTTGCAAGTATGAATTCAATTCAAAATAATAACATAGTCATATTTTAAAGAACAAATTTAAGGAGGTGGACGTTAACCACTGCATATTCTTAGACAGTTGCTGGTAAATTAAGTCAATTACAATCAACATTTACAATTACGAATAACCTAGCTAAATTTTTGAAGCAGCTAATTTCTGTACCGATATGTGCATTTCCAACTTATTAAGCGCAACTTTTCTCACGCACATGGGGGGGGGGGGGGGAGGTCATTGCTTTGTGAAATCCGTCTCCTTACCTAATTGTCCATGACTTCGCTCTTTTTTTTTTTTATGAGCGTGACACCAGGACGGGCAAAAGAAATGGTTCTCATCGGGCCTGGGTACGAAGAAAATGAAAAACAATGAGAAACAGAGATGGGAAGTGTTGTAACTTGTCAGATGTGAGGGAATAATAAGAGATGCGTAACGAATATGAAAAAAATATTCGGTGTTGATGTAAGCATAGAAAAAAGAACCGTAACCGAAGAAAGACTTATTATCGAGCTGTCCTGGCCAGTCCTATTTAAGTCCAAAAGACCTTCATCTGTTATTGCGAGAACCTATATAAAAGTTTCTTCTATTCTTAAAAAAAAAATATTTCTTTCATTTCAGACTCATCGACATCAGAAAACCACACAAGGAAACGGAATAAGGAAAGAAAAAAAAAGAAGAGAGAGAGAGAGAGAGAGAGAGAGAGAGAGAGAGAGAGAGAGAGAGAGAGAGAGAGAGAGAGAGAGAGAGAGAGAGAGAGAGAGAGAGAGAGAGAGAGAGAGAGCAACAGTTGTACAGGGTGACCAATCTGAAACCAATAATTTTCTCAAGGACCAGAACAGAGACTTTTTGAAATATTTTCAAAATAGTCGAACTATATCTTGAGATTCTTGCGAAATTCTCCAGTAGCTTTGCAGTTCCTCTGCAAACAATTCTGGAGACTTCACAATAAACATAGGATATTTCTGGTATACACACACACACACACACACACACACACACACACACACACACACACACATAAATGGCATAGTAAGGGCAGCATATGCATTCTTATCAAATGTAAGGGTAGCCTTCAGGCACATGGACAAGGAAATGTTCAGAAATATTTATGTAACCTATGTGAGGCCAAATCTCGAATATGCAGCCCCCTTTTGGAATCCGCACTTGAAAAAGCACATAGCTAAGCTTGAAAAAGTTCAAAGCCATGCCACGAAACTGATGCCAGAAATACACAATCTCAGTTATGATGAGAGGCTGAGGGAATTAGACTTACCATCACTGGAAGCTAGAAGATTGAGGGGGGATATGGTGACAGTCTTTAAATTCCTTCATGGTTATGATAGAGTGGATAGGGATCGATTTTTTTGATATGGCAGGCTCTAGAACTAGAGGTCATAGTTTGAAGCTTCGTAAGAAAACTTCTTTGCAGGATGTAAGGAAGTACTTTTTCAGTGTAAGAGTAGTTCATAATTGGAATTGGCTAAGCGAGGAGGTAGTTAATGCTATCTAAATCCATAGTTTTAAGGACAGGTATGATAAGTATCACTAAGTATAAAATGGAACCGATGAGGAGACGGGAAGATACGAGCTTTGGGCTCTTTCCCGTAAACTAAATTAGGTAATTATTTTACACACACACACACACACACACACACACACACACACACACACACACACACACACACACACATATATATATATATATATATATATATATATATATATATATATATATATATATATATATATATATATATATATAGTATGTATGAATATATGAATGAATATGTATGCATGTACGTATCTGCGTGTTTGTGTGTGGATGTATGTATTTAATGTTTCCGTAGTTTATTATCGAGTTGATACTTGGACATAATTTGTATTACATTTTATCATGTAAGGAAATCAAGATTTAGCAAAAACAAGTTGCATAACATATAGGACTTGTGTTCATAGAATGTCTTATTTGTTAGAACGTCTTATATATATATATATATATATATATATATATATATATATATATATATATATATATATATATATATATATATATATATATATATATATATATATATATATATATATATATATATATATATATATATATATATATATATATATATATATATATATATATATATATATATATATATATATATAATCATAGTCATATGCATATGCAAAATATTACTATTATTATTATTATTGTTATTATCATTACCATTGTTATTATTATTATTATTATTATTATTACTCGCAATTTAATTATAATGATTTTTAAACTATGAAACAAACGTTATTTTTGCTTTTGTTATCGTTATTGCTATTACTGATAATTTTATAATTATTTTAAATGTCGATTTATTTGTCGTATCAACACCATTCCTGACCAAAGTCTGATCCCATTAATATGATAAATAAAGGTGGCTCCGTTGACTGTCAGGCTCACTGGGACAAGAGAGAGTCTATCCGTAACCAGTGAGAGTGCGTCCATAAGGACGAAAATCAGCCCTTTATGAGGAGAATGTTCGCCTTAGAGCCCAGGCGAAGATTCTCTCACCATTAAAGGCAAATATTTTGTGCGTTTTCTCGAATTCCACAACCGATTTTGAGCTACTCATATGGATGACTTTAAATTAAAATCCGGGAAAAATATATTATATCGATAATAATTAGTTTACAGAAATATCAGTTTTCAATAAAGTGTGCTTTTAACATACAAAGGCACCTCTATTTGCGTATATATATATATATACATATATATATATATATATATATATATATATATATATATATATATATATATATATATATATATATATATATATATATATATATATATATATATATATATATATATATATATATATATATATCTTTTCACGACTGCTGAATGCAAGATTAGTAAGTGAAAAGCATTCACTTGTGAATATAGTCGATATTAATTTAGAAGAAGACTTTTTGAAGTATTTTAAAGATTATATATCTAATAAACAGACTAATCTATAAGTTTTTTGTCTTGCAGAGTCTGTTACAAAACTTATTATATATTGAAATGAAATATTCATGTCGGCTTGGGTTTTAACTTTCCAATATGAATGTTGTAAGAATTGTGTGTATATATATATATATATATATATATATATATATATATATATATATATATATATATATATATATAAATATATATATATATATATATATATATATATATATATATATATATATATATATATATATATATATATATATATATATATATATATATATGAAAACATGAATAATTTTTACCCCGACCTAACCTAATCTAACCTTAACCCCCCTACCCCCTCCCCTCCTAACCTAACCTAACCGTTTGACCTTCTGTGGTGTAGTTGGTAAAGCCTTGGCAAAGTAATTATGTGTCCTTGGTTCAAGTCCCGGTCGGGGTAAATATTATTCATATATATATATATATATATATATATATATATATAATATATATATATATATATATATATATATATATATATATATATATATATATACTAGCGTAAGGCCCATTTACAAAAAAAAAAAAGGTGAACAATATTTAAAGTAGTTATTAATCTCGAGATCTAATATGATTGTACTTTGTTATTTGTTTAAAAGATTTTTTCCTGCCATTTTAGGCTGCATGGTAACAGTTAAGTGTTATTCATACATATATATGTATGTATATATATATATATATATATATATATATATATATATATATAATATATATATATATATAATATATATATATATATATATATATATATATATATATATATATATATATATATATATATATATATATATATATATAATATATATATATATATATATATATATATATATATATATATATATATATATATATATATATATATATATATATGTACATATATATATATATATATATATATATATATATATATATATATATATATATATATATATATATATATATATATATATATATATATTTATATATATATATATATATATATATATATATATATATATATATATATATATATATATATATATATATATATATATATATATATATATATATATATATATATATATATATATTTCAAGTGTATTTGTGTAAATGATAATTATTAGGTATATTTTTGAAATAGTTTATGTAGCATAATATGTATCTGCCTTTTAATAAATAGATATTCGAAAACTGGTGATATATAATTTTCCTTCATAATTTTTAAACCTACAAAAGATATCGCATTAAGGTGAGTATATGTATATATATATATATATATATATATATATATATATATATATATATATATATATATATATATATATATATATATATATATATATGGATACATGTATGTATGTATGAACACACACACACACACACGCATATATATATATATATATATATATATATATATATATATATATATATATATATATATATATATATATATATATATATAAAACCAAATAAGCACATTACATATGTGAAAACATGAATAATTTTTTTACCCCGACCGGGACTCGAACCTAGGACTTATAATTACTAAGTCAAGGCGCTACCAACTATACACCACAGAATGTTAAAAGGAATCCAACCTTATAGCTTATATCTGCTATACTTAAGAATGAACGCATTCTATCTGAATACCACTATGCTCATATTACAGATTCCTCAACCTCACTCGTGGCTTCATTTTAGCATTTAATTCAATTCCCAATCTCATTCGGGCTCTACAATAACCAAATAAGCACATTACATATGTGAAAACATGAATAATTTTTTACCCCGACCGGAACTTACAATTACTAAGTCAAGGCGCTACCAACTATACACCACAGAAGGTTAAAAGGAATCCAACCTTATAGCTTATATCTGCTATACTTAGGAATGAACACATTCTATCTGTAAACCACTATGTTCATATTACAGATTCCCCAACCTCACTCGTGGCTTCATTTTAGCATTTAATTCAATTCCTAATCTCATTCGGGCTTTACAATAATCAAATAAGCACATTACATATGTGAAAACATGAATAATTTTTTACCCCGACCGGGTCTCGAACCTAGGACTTATAATTACTAAGTCGAGGTGCTACCAACTACACACCACAGAAGGTTAAAAGGAATCCAACCTTATAGCTTATATCTGCTATTCTTAAGAATGAGTGCATTCTATCTGAATGCCACTGTGTTCATATTACAGATTCCCCAACCTCACTCGTAGCTTCATTTCAGCATTTAATTCAATTCCCAATCTCATTCGGGCTTTACAATAACCAAAGAAGCACATTACATATGTGAAAACATGGCCTTGACTTAGTAATTATAAGTCCTAGGTTCGAGTCCCGGTCGGGGTAAAAAATGATTCATGTTTTCACATATGTAATGTGCTTATTTGGTTATTGTAAAGCCCGAATGAGATTGGGAATTGAATTAAATGCTAAAATGAAGCCACGAGTGAGGTTGGGAAAACTGTAATATCAACCTAGTAGCAATCAGATAGAATGCGTTCATTCCTAAGTATAGCAGATATAAGCTATAAGGTTAATTCCTTTTAACCTTCTGTGGTGTGTAGTTGGTAGCGCCTTGACTTAGTAATTATAAGTCCTAGGTTCGAGTCCCGGTCGGGGTAAAAAATGATCCATGTTTTCACATATGTAATGTGCTTATTTGGTTATTGTAAAGCCCGAATGAGATTGGGAATTGAATTAAATGCTAAAATGAAGCCACAAGTGAGGTTGGGGAATCTGTAATATGAACATAGTGGCATTCAGATAGAATACGTTCATTCCTTAGCAGATATAAGCTATTAGGTTGGATTCCTTTTAACCTTCTGTGGAGTATAGTTGGTAGCGCCTTGACTTAGTAATTATAAGTCCTAGGTTCGAGTCCCGGTCGGGGTAAAAAATGATTCATATATATATATATATATATATATATATATATATATATATATATATATATATATATATATATATATATATATATATATATATATATATATATATATATAAAGACTTTGATAGAGGAACAGGTAAAGAAATTGCCCTCTTCTGACCAGGGCACCAAGAATACTAGAAAGTAAAGAGAAACAAGAAAATGAACATGTTGTGACTTGTCAGATGTTAAGGGATACTAAGAGATGTGTAACGAATTTGCCAGAATATCCGGTGTAGATATAGGTATTGGAAATGATATATATCTGTCTATCTATCTATCTATCTATCTATCTATCTATCTATCTATCTATCTATATCAGGCAATTCAGGGAATACATATTAGGTGTAGGCCATTTGGTGAAACAGTATTTCTTCATGTATTCGAACTTGATGTATGAAAAAAAAACTCGTACTGCATCATTTGTAAAATATATTATTATTATTGGTATTGTTGTTTTTGTCGCTGTTGTTACTGCTGTTATTGTTGTTGCTACAGTTATCATTACTATTGGATAGTGAAATATCTAACAATAATGTGTCATTAAAATTGATTAGTCAAAATGAATTGAGATTTATCCATTGTTTACACAATTATCATTCTCAGCCAGAGGAGAAGTGTTTTGTAAACAAATAAAAGCTCCGGTATATTTTAAGATATAACGTTTTAAGGACACTTTTATCCTTGTGCATATTGTACATACATACATACATATATACACATGCCTCATTCCCCCTAGTAAGGATATTAAACTTTTCATTTATAAACTTCATTCAATGTAAATGTTTTCCACATTGCTTTTAAGCATTATTATTATTATTATTATTATTATTATTATTATTATTATTATTATTATTATTATTATTATTATTATTATTATTATTATTATTATTATTATTATTATTATTATTATTATTATTCTATCTATCTACCTTGGCTGTTTCCCCCTTTAATTGGGCGGTAGCCGACATAAAAAAAGAAAACAATAAGGGTATTACTTTGCTCTATGGGCAATGACGAGGGAGCTAGCGACCGTCCAGATGGCACTGTTGGAGTGCCACAGCCCATCCTCCTGGCTCTTCCACAACCTGTGTTGCTTCACAACTGCCAAATCCCCTATTGCCCCTACCACAGGGCTACCTTTGTAAGATGCAGCCCCATGGTAATAGTAGATGCACATCAGAGCTGCGTCACAATTGCTCATTCCTATTCCTAGCACGCTCGCTTGCTTCCCTCACATCCAGCCTCCTATCATTCAGGGCTCTCCTTACTCCATCCATCCATCCAAACCTAGGCCTCCCTCAAGCATTTCTCCCATCAACTCTTGCATTCATCACCTTTTTCAGCAGTCTTTCATCATCCATCCTTTCCACATGGCCAAACCATCTCAGAACATTCATATCTACTCTGTCTGCATATTTCCCTCCTCGAACCCGTTCTTGCTCTCACTACTTCATTCCTAACCCTATCCAACCGAGATACACCAATCATACTCCTAAGGCATTTCATCTCAAACACATATAGTTTCTGTCTCTCACTAACTTTCATACCCCATAACTCTGATCCATAAATCACAGTTAGCACAACCACTTTCTCATACAAAACTTTCTTAACATTCATTTCCAACCCTCTATTCTTCATCACTCCTTTCAATGCACCCAACACTTTACATCCTTCATTCACTCTGTGAAACACATCTGCTTCCACTCCACCATTTGCAGCTATAAGCGAGCCTAATTACTTAAACTGATCAAGTTCCTCAAGTATCTCTCCATTCAACATAACATTCAATTCAGAACCATCCTTCCTTCTCTCACACACTATTCCAAATTCTGACACTAACTGACACAGATTCTCTTCTGAATCTGCCACCACCACAGTATCATTTGCAAACAGCAACTGATTCAGCTCCCACTCGTTATCATCCTCGTCTACCATTCTCAAACCTCCACCACGCACTCGCTCACTCACCTCTCTTATGAACTCCATCAATAGACAAATTGAACAGCCATGGTGTCATCACACATCCCTGTCTCAGTCCCACACTCACTGGAAACAACTCACTCACTTCATTCCCTACCTATTATTATTATTACCATAATTATTATTATTATTATTATTATTATTATTATTATTATTATTATTATTATTATTATTATTATTATTATTATTATTATTATTATTATTATTATTATTATTATGGTTATTATTATTATTATTATTATTATTATTATTATTATTATTATTATTATTATTATTATTATTATTATTATTATTATTATCATTATTATTTTTATTATTATTATTATTATTATTATTATTATTATTATTATTATTATTATTATTATTATTATTATTACTATTATTATTATTATAATTATTATTATTATTATTATTATTATTATTATTATTATTATTATTATTATTATTATTATTATTATTATTATTATTATTATTATTATTATTATTGTTATTATTATCATTATTATTATTATCATTATTATTATTATTATTATTAATATTATTATTATTATTATTATTATTATTATTATTATTATTATTATTATTATTATTATTCTCTTTCTCTCCTTATCTCGCCTGCTCTGCAATATGATTGTCCCTTTATTGACTTTTAATACTTTGTGTTTAATGTTTAACTCGTATAATAAACTGAAAAATAAACATTTAGGATATAGATCACCGTCTCTCTGGCTTAGTTAACCACAAAAAGCAAAAACACTTTCAAGGGTAGGAGGAGACTGCTTAATTGGAAATCCTACTATGGCCTCCAAAGGGATGAGAGCCGAGGGAGTGACCTCTCCTGGAGGCAATGTTTCTAGGGTTAAGCCTCCCAAGGCTATAAGTTAAAAGTAGAATAATTTTCTAGAGAGAATGGCAATGTTGCTTGGGGGGGTCGGGTAATATATGGCGCCATCCTTTTGGCACCGCTTATTTGGAGCCGAACTGTTTTAGCATTGCCCTTTTGGCACTAAGCTAAGTAAGCTAAGCTAAGCTATCCAAAACCTCTTAGTGCCAAAAGGGCAACGCCAAAACAGTTTAGCGACAAAAGAGCGCCGCCACAAGAGCGGCGTAAAAAAAGTGGCGCCAAGTAATCCCATTCTGCTTGAGGTCCCCGCGTGGTATAACTGGGACGAGAACCAAAGGAGTAATCTCTCCTGAACACATTTTGGTTCTTGGTTTGATGTTGGTCATGACTTTAAGGAAGGGCATAGAGGTAATGCATAACCACACACACACACACAATAGGGGAGAACTATTAAGCCGTTCACCTGATCCTGTGGTTCCATTTATTGTTAAAATCAGTATCCTTCCCATTTATATTAATTTGATAGCTAGTTTGAAACACGAAATAATTGAATAATTAAATAAATACCAAAAATACACCTGTCAACAGTACTGAGTTAAGTTGCCAAGTAGTACAGCTGTCTTATTTTCTTCATTTTTTTTCTTTTCTTTTAGCTTTCTCTTTTATTATATTTTTTAATTTTGTATATATATTGAGTTAATTGTAAAGTCTGATCCTGTGATAACATATCTTGGTTAGCAAGTGAGTTTATCAGTTAGGAAGAATATATAGCAGAAACAGGTGGGTACCTCCTCAGACACAAATTCAAATTTTCCTTCAGGTTTGACTTTTATTTTGTTGCATTTTTTCTTTTTCTTTTTATCCTCAAATTACCATAGTAAAATTTTTAAGCTAAGATGTGTGTTACCAGAAAAGAGATAAATTGAGTCACTAAATAGCACTTATATGGAGATATAAAAATTCTTTGTGAAGCTTAAATAAAAGTTTTTCTCTCTCCTTTTCCCTTTCTCTTCTTTTCTATATCTTGTGAGAGGGAGAACATAAAAATGAGGCTATCTCTGTCCCAAACCTCTCCCACCCATGGGTCGGGAGGATGGGTAGCTATTAGGAGACTAAAACAGAAAATCAAGGATTTAGAGGCAATGGTTATAAGCCTTGATGATAAAATTCGGAATATGGATAGAGAAATGAAAGAGAATGAAACACTCAGAGAGGAAATAAGATCTTTGGAGGAAGCAAATAAAGCACAAGGGCAGGAGAGAAAGGAACTAGAAAAAAGAAAAAAGAAGCTGGAATGGGAAAAGAGTGAACTAGAAACTAGAATTTCTAAACAAGAAAATAAAAACAAACAGCTGATTGACAACATAAATGAATTAGATGTTAGTTCACTGGTCTCTTCTGAGAGAGACGAGATTGCTGCTTGGAATGTCCAGATTAAGGAAAACATTGAACAGTTTAGAAAAGAGTTCCAGGAGCTGAATATGGAAAATGATGCCATGAAAACTTCCTTTGCTGATGCACTAAAGGGGAATGTGGCGA
This sequence comes from Halocaridina rubra, assembly GCA_037179515.1. Lineage (NCBI taxonomy): Eukaryota > Metazoa > Arthropoda > Malacostraca > Decapoda > Atyidae > Halocaridina > Halocaridina rubra. The sequence continues at coordinate 80,367 of JAXCGZ010011563.1, read as the reverse complement.
TAAAAGAGGCTGTAAAGGTGGTGGCACTGGAAAACATACAAACAGTTGACTATAAAGAGACAGTAATCAAAAAAATGAAAGACGTTGTGATGGAAAGGGCAAACCCATTCATCAAACAGGCACTTGATAAAGAGAAGACAGTGGTAATCTCAGGCATAAGCGAATCCCAGGAGCCAACATGGCAGGGGAGACTTGAAGAAAATAAAGCTTGGGTTGTAGACCTGATAAGAAAGCTTGGAGTAGTTTGTGGTCCTGAGGATATTGTAAACATACACCAACTAGTTAAATATTCGAGAGAAGGAAAGCCGAGACAAACAAAAGTAACCTTTGAGAGAGGGGAAACATGTAGGGAAATATTGTTGAGAAAAAAAGTCTAAAAGACCTTCAAGAATTCAAAGAAGTGTTCATTAGATGACACAGAACACAGGAAGAGATGGGAAAGATCAAAAACTTGTTGCAAGAGGCAAGAAGGTTAAATGAGGAAAGAAATGAAAAAGAGAAGAAAAATTTTCATTTCAGAGTTCTTCCAGACAAAGGGGAGATAAAGAAGATAATGACAGAAGATCAGGGGATGAGGCCTCATTAAGATTGTTATACACAAATGCTAATGGATTAGCTGGTAAGGCAGTAGATTTAAAAGATAGGATTCACAACAGTAAGGCAGATATAGTAGCAATTGCAGAGACTAAGTTGAGTGAGGACATAAACAGTGTCACAGTTTTTCCTAAGGGCTTCAGAATATTAAGGGTTGAAAGATCTGAGAGGACTGGTGGAGGGATAGCACTGCTCATAAGTGAAAGGATTCAAGTTGAAGAAATAAACTTGGCTATAGAAAGTGAGTTCAAGGAATTTCTTGTTTCTCGCATAAATGCTGGGTCAGAGAGCATTATAATAACTGTTGTATATAACCCACCAAGAAACCAGAATAGGCTTGAAGTTTATGAGGAAAGTCATACATGTACTATTGAAGTCATAAACTCAGTTGTTAACATGGCACAGGAGAAAAAATGTAGGAATTTGATTATGGGAGATTTTAATCATAAAGAGATAGATTGGATAAATCTTGACCCACACAGTGGGGAGGACTCATTCGGGGCAAGATTACTAGATTGCGTACAAGGGAATTTCCTACACCAACATGTAATGGAACCAACGAGGGCCAGGGGTGCGGATGAGCCATCACTACTTGATCTAGTATTCACAGATAATGTGTTGGATATTGAAAAAATTGAGTATGAACCACCAATTGGAAAGAGTGACCACTGTGTGTTGTTGATGGAGTATATCATTGAAGATATTCTGCCTGAGAGTAGAGGCACTGAGGACATGAGGAGGAACTATCCGAAAGGAGATTACATCAAAATGAATGAGCTTTTTGCAGTTATTGTCTAGAGAACCTTATTTTACAACAAATCTGTACAAGAAATGTATGACATCTTTTGTGAGAAATATGGGAAGATAGTAGATTGCTGCATACCTGTCACCAAAGTAGGTGTAATTCATGCCAGAGAGAAATGGTTCGATAATGAGTGTAAAGGAGCTAAGGAGTGGAGAGACAAATGCTGGAAAAGGTATAGGAGGAGAAAAAACATAAATGCCTGGCAAACCTACAAAAGAGCAAGAAATGACTACCTAAGTAAAAGGAGAGAGGCAGAGAGAGACTATGAGAGGGACATCACCAGGAAGGCTAAAGAAAATCCCAAGCTTTTCCACAGCTTTATCAGAGGAAAACTGAAGGTAAAAGAACAGGTTTTAAGGCTAAAGAGAACGGATGGAAGCATCACTGAGACGGATGCAGAGACCTGCAAAGAATTGAACATGGAGTTTCAGTCAGTATTTACAGTAGAAAATACCCCACCCCCTCAGATTGCAAAGATAGAAGCTCAAGGGCCGGTATTAGAGAACATCAACCTTACAGCCACAGAGGTATGCAAAGCGCTGATAGATTTAGATGTTGATAAAGCAACAGGGCCTGATGACATATCCCCTCATGTGCTTCAAAAATGCGCAAACACAATATCAGTGGCAATAACTATCATATTTAAAAAGTCACTGGAGTCAGGGGAGATTCCAAGATGCTGGAAACAAGCAAATGTGAAACCTATCTTCAAAAAGAGAAGGAGGGATACGGCTCAGAACTATAGACCAGTTACCTTGACCAGCATAGTTTGAAAAGTTATGGAGAAACTACTAAGGAAACATATCTCTCTTCATTTGGAATCCTTCAACATTTTGTCAGTGAGGCAACATGGCTTCAGAGAAGGTAGCTCAACAGTAACAAACTTATTAGAATTTTTATGATGAGGTATGCCGAATCTTACAGGAAAGAGAGGGCTTGGCAGATTGCATATTCTTAGACTTCCAGAAAGCGTTTGACACTGTTCCACATTGGAGACTTATTAGGAAGCTGCAAGCTTTCGGTCTCGCAACCCTGATCGGGTAGCTGTAAAATTTGCCGAGATCATGACCGCGGGAATGGAGGCGTACATCCCCTCTTCTATGAAAACTTTCTCTCCCCCTAACCCTTGGTTTGACCGTGCCTGCTCCATGGCTATCTAGGCTAGGAATCAGGCTCACCAATCTTACCAAGCCTCTCCTTCCGATTTAACTCGCTCTGCTTTTATTATAGGTAGAAATCGCTGTACAGCTCAGATTCGAAGGTCTAAGTCTTCCTTTGTGAGAAGGAAAGTTGATAACCTTAACTCCTCTCCCACTGACAAATGCTTCTGGTCCTTAGCCAAAAGTCTCTCCAAGAACTTCTGTAACTCAAGCTTTCCCCCTCTCATTCGTTCTGATGGTTCTATAGCTTGCTCTCCCACTGACAAAGCCACTCTCTTTGGCTCTCATTTTTCTGCCAACTCCTCTATCAACGATTCCAGCGCACCTGTTCCTCAGTCTTTTCCCCTCTCTAACCCTATGCCCTCCTTTATCCTTTCTTCACGCAAAGTTCATAGGGTTCTTCGCTCGCTAAGGACAAACAAGGCATCTGGTCCCGATGGTATCCCTGCAAGGTTCCTTAAGGAGTTTGCAGATGAACTGGCTCCCGTGCTTTGCCGTCTTTTTCGCCTCATTCTGTCAACCAGTATCTATCCTTCATCTTGGAAGCATGCTTTAGTTCAACCTGTTCCTAAGAAGGATGATCGCTCTATTCTTTCTAACTATTGCTAACCTCCTCTATTGCTAAAGTTTTCAAAACTTTGCTCAATGCTCACTTCTTGAAACGCCTCTGAATCTAACTCACTTATCTCCGATCACCAGTACGGCTTCTGCAAGGCAAGATCCACTGGTGATCTCCTGTCCTATCTTACTCATGTATGGTCATCTTCTCTGAGGAACTATGGGGAATCCTTTGTCATAGCCCTTGATATCTCTAAGGCTTTTGACAGAGTCTGACAAAAGGCTCTGTTGGCCAAACTCCCTGCCTATGGCTTTACCCCTTCTTTCTGTTCTCTGATTTCCAGTTTTCTTACTGACCATTCTATATCTGTAGTTGTTGATGGTGCGACATCTAGCCCTTTCTCTGTTTCCAGTGGTGTTCCACAGGGCTCTGTTCTTTCACCTACTCTCTTCCTTCTCTTCATCAATGATCTATAATCCCCATCTTCCTCTCTTCTTCATTCCTTTGCCGATGATTCTACCCTTCACTTTTCCTCTGCCTTTTCTTCACAACCTTCATCTGTTACTCGTAATCAATCTCGTATCACTCTTTCTTCTACTCTTAACTCCGATTTGCAGAGAGTATCTGAATGGGGCACTCAAAATTTAGTTTAATTCAATGCCTCCAGGACACAGTTTATGACTATCTCTTTATCTTCTTCTCCTCCTGATAACCCTATTGTCTTCGAAACTAATAAAATTTACCCTCTTAACTCTATCACTATATTAGGAATCCAAATAGCCTCTAACTTGTCTTGGAGGAATCACATAATCCAAATTTCTAAATCTTCATCCCAAATTTTGGGGGTTTTGTTTCGTTTTCGTCATTACTTTTCCTCATTGCAGTTACTTACAATTTACAAAGGTCTTATCCGCCCATGCTTAGAATACTGCTCACACATCTGGGGTGCTTCTTCCTTTATTTATCTTCTTGATAGTGTTGAATCTAAGGCAGTCAGACTCATTAATGATCCTTCTCTTACTTATAACCTGGATTCTCTCTCTCTTCGCCGTAAGGTATCTTCCCTTTCGCTTTTCTATCGCTACTACTTCCATCGCTACTCTGATGAGTTGGCGAGTTGCATCCCTCCTCCACTGCCGAGGCCGCGTAACACTCGCCAAGCAGCCTCATCTCACAGGTACTGTGTGGAGATTTGTAGCTCACGGATTGGTCGGTGCAGCGACTGCTTCTTCCCATCTACCTCCAGACTCTGGAACTCTCTTCCTCCTTCTGTCTTTCCTAATTCTTATGACCTTTCATCCTTCAAAAAGCAGATCTATCGTCATGTCAGAGCCTAGTTTTCCATATCTCTGGGTCCTCTTTACTTTGACTGTTTTTTTTTCTGTCTGTCGTTTTCCTTTGTGTGACATTACCTTATCTCTGCCTTGCCCTTAACCTTTTTCTTTTCCTTCATCTTGGTAATTTCTCGTTCCTGGGCCTTTGTTGATGAGGGCAGTTTCTGCCTGTCCCGGTGTCACACTCTTAAAAAAAAAAAAAAAGCAATGGCTAGTATAGGTGGAAATGTCTTGGAATGGATAAAAACTTACTTAGAAGTAAGGGAACAGAGGATTAGAGTAAGACACTCAGTGTCTGAATAGAGAAGAGTTAGTAGTGGAGTTCCACAGGGTTCAGTTTTAGGGCCACTTTTGTTCCTTGTATATGTAAATTACCTACCAGAGTCTGTAAATTCATTTATGAATATGTTTGCAGATGATGCAAAGATTGTGAAGAAAGTAAAAAAAACGAGAACAATGGTAGAGAACTTCAGGAGGATCTAAATAGTCTGCATGAGTGGTCAGAAAAGTGGCTAATGAAATTCAATACTTCAAAATGTAAGGTAATGAGAATGGGTACAAGTGCAAGAAGGTCCAAGCTTGACTACTCGGTGGCTGGAGTACAACTTCAAGAGACAGAAAATGAGAGAGATCTAGGAGTAAACATGCTGGCAGATTTGTCTCCAGAAATGCATATAAATGGCATAGTAAGGGCAGAATATGCATTCTTATCAAATGTAAGGGTAGCCTTCAGGCACATGGACAAGGAAATGTTCAGAAATATTTATGTAACCTATGTAAGGCCAAAACTTGAATATGCAGCCCCCTTTTGGAATCCACACTTAAAAAAGCACATAGCTAAGCTTGAAAAAGTTCAAAGACATGCCACGAAGCTGTGCCAGAAATACACAATCTCAGTTATGATGAGAGGCTGAGGGAATTAGACTTACCATCACTCGAAGCTAGAAGATTGAGGGGGAATATGGTGACAGTCTTTAAATTCCTTCATGGTTATGATAGAGTGGATAGGGATCGATATTTTGATATGGCAGGCTCTAGAACTAGAGGTCATAGTTTGAAGCTTCGTAAGAAAACTTCTTTGCAAGATGTAAGGAAATACTTTTTCAGTGTAAGAGTAGTTGATAATTGGAATTGGCTAAGCGAGGGGGTAGTTAATGCTATCTCAATCCATAGCTTTAAGGACAATTATGATAAGTATCACTAAGTATTAAACGGAACCGATGAGAGGACGGGAAGATTCGAGCTTTGGGCTCTTTCCCGTAAACACAACTAGGTAAGCACAATTAGGTAAGCACACAGTTTAGAGACATATCACGAAACTGGTGCCAGCAATACTCAATCTCAGTTATGAGGAGAGGTTGAGGGAGTTAGACTTACCATTACTCGAAGCTACAAGAATGAGGGGGGATATGGTGATGGGTCTTAAATTCGTTTATTGTTATGACAGAGTGGATAGGGATCGAGATATTGGAATGGCTGGCTCAAGTAATAGAGGTCATAGTTTTAAGCTCCGTAAGTAAACTTCTTTGCAGGATGCAAGAATGTACTTTTTGTGTAAGAGTAGCTGATGATTGGAATTTGCTAAGCGAGGAGGTAGTTAATGCTAACTCAACTCATAGTTTTAAGGACGGAATATGATAAGTATCATTGAGTATAAAAATGAAACCGACCAGGAGATGGGGAGTTGCAAGCATAGGGCTCTTTCCAGTAAGCACAATTAGACAATTACAAGTAAGTAATTATACACTTCAGAAGTGTTTTCGTGAGAGACGGACGGAAAGCCCTAACATTGCTGTCTGTGCCAATATAACAGATATTTGAGTGTAAACAAATATATTAAAAAACTCATTGTCATAAAGTTACTTTAAGCAATAAGTGCACATACATACAAGGTAACACTTAGCATACTTTCATATACTTTCACATAGTGTTCATGCCGCAGCTTAAAGATAAATGTAACAAACAGTGTTATATTTTAGTTGGTATACTTAGGTTAATTTCCTTATTTATTTAGTTATTTGGCTATTTTTTATATATTTATTGATTTATTTATTTAATTATTTATCTATTTACTTTATTCAATTTACTTATTAACATTTAGTCTCTCTCTCTCTCTCTCTCTCTCTCTCTCTCTCTCTCTCTCTCTCTCTCTCTCTCTCTCTCTCTCTCTCTCTCTCTCTCTTATTTCCTTGTCTCAGAATGTCAGACTACAACAGAGGCGGATGCCATCCAATCAGCTTCAAAGACAATCAAGAGTTTGCCAGTGGCGAGGCATAACACCCCAATCTTTTTATTTTGCTGTCTCATGTGGTTAATGTATCTTCTTCTTCTTCTTCCTTTGACCTTATTAATCCCACTGAACAGCAGGGTCGGCCGCTCGAGTCAACTTCCTCCACTTGTTCCTATCCCTTGCATCTCCCTTCTCCAATCCAACTTCAACCATATCCCTCCCCACCACGTCCATCCGTCTGATCCCCTGGCACCCTATACTCCTTCTCCCTATCACTGGCATGTTCTCAGCTCTTCTGATTGGTTCCTCCTCCCCTCTTCTTACTACATGGCTATAGTATCTCAGACGAGCTTCCCTAGCCTTCTTTATGACATTACAAATTCCACACATTCTTCTTATATCTCGACTCTCCCTCCTCTCCAGTAATGATATCTCAGCAATACATCTAACCATCCTCATTTCTGTTCTCTCCAACAGTCCCTCCTCTCTCCTCCTAAATGAACAAGCTTCTGCCCCATATAGCAGTAAAGGCCTGACCACTGTCTTGTATATCTTCATTCTGAGCTTTAACGGCATTTTCTTTTCTAAGATAACTCCAGTCACTTCTTTCCATTTTCGCCATGCTTCCCTCACTCTCTGTCTCACTGCTTTCTCAGTACCTACCTCCTCTGTTAATGCTGATTCCAAGTAGTTAAACTCACTGCTATGACTTAGCACTGTACCATCTTCCATTTGGAGGTTTACCTCTTCCTGACCTCCTTTACTACTAACCATTAGCTTTGTCTTTCCTGGGTTTACTTTCAATCCTTACTTTTCGAGGGCCCTTTTCCATGCTAAAAACCTTTCTTGCAGTTCATCTTCTGTGTCTGCTATAATGACTAAATCATCGGAAACATCAGTTCCCACAGCTCTTCATTATTTCTTAACCCTCTTGTCAAAGTGTCGATAACAAAGAGGAACAAGAATGGATTCAGAGCTGATCCCTGATAGAGGCCGCCCTCCACAGGGAATGACTCAGTCTCCTCATACTTTGTCTGTACAGTGGTTCCTGCCCCCTCATACATCATCTTCACTATTCTTACTAACTTCTCTGGTACTCCTCTCTTTCTCAAACACCAGTGCACCACTCTTCTCGGTACTCTATCATACGCCTTTTCAAGATCCACTTTTGGGACGAAGGAATAAATTGGCTACTTTTTGCATATAGAGAATCAATCCAAGAGTCTTTGGGAGTATTCCCTTTTGAACTAGTTTATGGCCAACCTCTTAGGGACCCTTAATGGTCCTCAAAGAGAAGTGGTTCTCTAAACCATTTGAACCTATTACAGTCCACAAATACTTGGAAGAACTTCAGAAGAAACTTCATAAAGTAAGAACTTTTGCTCTTGACAAGTTAAGTCACAGTCAAGAGAAATTCAAGGACCATTATGATAGGAAAGCCATTCCTAGAAAGTTTGCCCCCGGGGACCAAGTTTTAGTCTTTTTGTCCTCTCCTGGATCTCCCTTAAAAAAGAAATATTCAGGACCATATGCAATTCAGAAAAAGTTGAGTTCTCTAAACTATGTCATAGCAACACCTGATCGTAGAAAGAAAATACAGTTGGTTCATGTGAATTTACTCAAACCCTACTATTCTAGATCACCAGACGTAGATGTCGGAACTGTTTCTCAGATTACAGTATGTGTGGCAGACACCAACCTAATATCTGAGATGGGATTGGATGGTGATGGTGAGAGTAGCCTACCTGTTGACTTACACTGTAACCAAGGCTCTCTCTCCAACACTAGTATAATACAGAATCTAAATGATTATTTTGGTGATCTTCGTAAAAACCAGAAGGCAGACTTGGCTCAGCTGTTGTATCAGTTTCCCTCTGTTATTTCTGATACTCCAGGATTGTGTAATTATATCCAACATGACATAAAGTTGATTAGTTCATGTCAAGCCTCTATTAGGCAAGCTCCATATAGATTGCACCCCCATAAGAATGACATTATGAAGAAAGAAGTAGATTATCTATTAACTTCAGGATTAGCTGAACCAAGTATGTCTCCGTGGGCATCACCATGAATTTTAATGCCAAAACGAGATGGATCTTCCCGACTTTGTACTGACTATAGAAAAGTAAATAACATAACTGTCAAAGACTCTTATCCTCTTCCTTAATAGAAGACCTTTTAAATACTATTGGAAAATCCCAGTTTATTTTGGTGATCTTCGTCCAAACCAGAAGGCAGACTTGGCTCAGCAGTTGTATCAGTTTCCCTCTGTTATTTCTGATTCTCCAGGATTGTGTAATTATATCCAACATGACATAAAGGTGATTAGTTCATGTCAAGCCCCTATTAGGCAGGCTCCATATAGAATGCACCCCCATAAGAATGACATTATGAAGAAAGAAGTAGATTATCTATTAACTTCAGGATTAGCTGAACCAAGTATGTCTCCTTGGGCATCACCATGAATTTTAATGCCAAAACGAGATGGATCTTCCCGACTTTGCACTGACTATAGAAAAGTAAATAACATAACTGTCAAAGACTCTTATCCTCTCCCTTAATAGAAGACCTTTTAAATACTATTGGAAAATCCCATTTTATTACAACCACTGATCTGAATGAGGGGTATTATCAGATACCTCTTACCGAGAGTGCTAAAGATATTGCCACATTTATCACCCAATTTGGTTTGTACCAATATAAAGTGTTAGCATTTGGCATGATTAATGCTCTTTCTACTTTTCAAAGGGTCATCAACCATATCATCTGAGGACTGAAAGGAACTGCTGCTTATTTGGATGACATTGTAGTCGTAGCAGACTCCTGGGAAGAACATTGCAATCTTTTACAAGCTCTCATGATGCGGCTACAAGGAGGTGGACTTACTATCAATCTAAAGAAATCCGTCTTTGGACATGGGACCGTTACTTATCTTGGTCATACCATTGGAAATGGAATGCTGCATCCTAAGGCAACCAAAGTGTCTACCATCCTTGCATTTCCAACCCCTAACACCAGGAAAGAAGTTATGCATTTTTTAGGTACGGTGGAGTATTATCGAAGGTTCTGTGCCAATTTTTCTACAGTGGCTGCACCCTTGACAAACCTCACCAGTTCCAAATTGCCTTGTAAATGGACTCCTGAATTTGAAAAGGCTTTATAACATCTGAAACTGTTTTTAACTTCTCAACCTGTTTTAAGAACTCCATACTTCAACCTTCCATTCCACCTCCAAATTGATGCTATTGGTCTTGGAGTGGGAGCAGTACTTTTGCAAGCCGACCAACAAACCAATGTACTGCACCCTGTGGCATATTATTCCTGCAAGTTGAAGAAGCATAAACAACCCTATTCCACCATAGAAAAAGAGGCACTGGCTCTCATCCTTGCAATCAAAAAGTTTGAGTGCTATCTTCAGGCATTGCCTCACTGTGTACAGGTCTTCACTGACCACAACCCACTGGCCTTTATTAACTCGACCAAACTATCCAATCAAAGTATTATTAGGTGGTCCCTCCTACTTCAGACCTACAATCTTCAAATTCACCATATTAGAGGCACAGAAAATATTTTTGTGATGCCTTATCACGTGGATTTGAGGCGGATGATCCTACCTAATACTGTGAGCTGCTTTTTGTGGTCGTCTATCTTCATTACCTCTTCTGGGTTCCCCTACAGAGGTTTTTGGTGTGTGGGTATGTTACAACTCCAAACAAGCTTGTTAACCCTTTTAACTACAAATACCGCTGCTCAAGCAATCAGCATTCACTTCACCTCAAAGAGCCAATCATAATGAAGTTTCTGGCCTTACTCTCGACCCTACTTTGACTGACCGTCTTAGCCCCAATACCTCTCCACTGTCTGAGGCTTTAAATACCCAGTTAAGAACACCGGCGAGGAGAGTACAGTTCAAATCCAGTGATCATCACGTCATACCAGGAGTATATTCCCTGGACCGGCTATACATTTTTTCCACCTGGAGCTCCTTGCTTTTTGTATTGTATATATTTTGTTGTGTATTAGTTTATTGCTCTCCTCCCAGGTTCCATTTCACTTTTGATGTCAGTTAAAAGTTATAGTGACTATCATTATTAATTCCTTGTTGTGTTTTTGTCTGTTTTTGTTAATCTGTAGGTTTATATTAATTATTAATGTGTTTTGGTCTGTTTTTGTTAATCTGTAGGTTTATATTAATTATTAATGTGTTTAGGTCTGTTTTTGTTAATCTGTAGGTTTATATTTATGTAATGTATTTATGCCTGTTTTGTTAATCTGTAGGTTTGTAAAACCTCAGATTATAATTCCTATTCTATTAGGCAAAATTGATAATACAGTTGTTATAAATTTTTCAACTTATTTCCATGCCCTTCACTATTCCGAGTCACATAAGAGTATGTATCCATTGCCACATGGTCATATATTAGTCCTGGGTAACATGCATAAAAAACTTGAATTTGTTATTTACCAGTCAGACCTGGGTGTAAAATATTGGCGACCTTGCCAGGATCCTTGCTCAAAGGAAAGTAGTTTTCATTAACTTCTCCCTTGTTTCCGTATTGTTATAACAATTGTATTATGATTGCAGGAAAGTGAACAGTGAATCCCTGAGTATTTTTTTTTTTATAATTTTATGTGTGTAATTATTGTCTGTGTCTTTTGTTATAAGAAGTAAAAATCGTAATAACCGTAACAAGTGTGAGATGATCGTTGGTCATTAGTGTATACTCGTTATCTTGCGTGATAGCCGCAAAAGTAAACACTAATTTGAACGTAGGGTGACGGTAGGTCTCTATACGTTCTTCCAAGACTCGTTAACTTTGTTAACTTAATTAATCTCATGAATCAGTATTGAATGGCTCGTTAGGTTTTTTCAAGAATCATCAGTTAAATTTTTTGGAGTGCTTTATATTTTCAAGTCTCTTTATTCAAGTCTCAATGCTCAACGTACTGTCACAAGTATCCAAGTTTCAAAGTACTCTACTCAAGTTCAGGGATACGTATAATGCCATCACTCAGGCTAGTTTCTAGTATCTCTACCTAACAAGTCGTTAAAACTCGAGTGTCGAAATATTTGGGTATAGAAAAGCATAGATTCCGGGGTCATGCTTAACTATCGCTACTGTATTTTCCCCAAAGTTTCCTCGCTTCATTTTTCCTAAGTTTTGATTAATAATCATCATGGCTAGTAAAGAATTTGATATATAATTTTTCTTGAAGTATCCATTTTGGGATCAAGTAAGTGACATTAGAAAAGCCTATTGGTTAGATATTGCTAAACATTATAAAATTACTCTTCCAACTCACCCCTCAAAGGTGACTAAGGAAAAAGTTAAGGAACTTGCTTTGAAACGATTAATGAAACAAGGTGTTCCTGAAGTAGTTGCTGAATATGTTTCATATCCTGAGGATACCGAGGAAGATTCCGATCCAGACGAGATTCATAAGTCAAAGGAAATTGAAGTAACTCGTATTGATAATGCTACTCCGAAAGCTGACACCTCTTCTTCGCTCGAGTTAGAGAAGTATAGAATAAAACTTCAGTATAAAAGGGATGTCGAAACGAGAAAAATGGAATTAGAAGTAGAAAGGGAATTTAAATTAGAAGTAGAAATGAGAAAAATGGAAGTAGAAACGAGAAAAATGGAAGTAGAAACGAGAAAATTGGAAGTAGAGAGAGAATTAAAATTGAAAGACTTGGAACAGGTTTGTAAGCATAGGGACATAGAACTATCTGTAAAGGAGAAAGAGGTATCTCTCAAGTTTTCCACAGTTTCTTCTATGGTACCAATATTTGATGAAGGAGACATTGATGGGTCCTTTAAATTGTTTGAGAAAATCACTACTAAACAGAAGTGGCCAAAAGAAGAGTGGATGAACATTGTAGGACCTAAATTGTCAGGAAAGTCTCTGAGAGTCTATAGTAGTTTGGATGAAATGGAAGACTATGATTTTGCTAAAACTCAAATACTTCATGCACGTGCAATCACACCAGAAGGATATAGGCAGAAATTTAGGAATATGGCTAAAGTTAAGTATCAAACCTGTGTGGAATTTGCCACCGAGAAAATGCGACAGCTCAAAAAGTGGTTAGAATCCATAAATGTCACTACATATTCCGAACTCGTGAATGTAATAGTCTTGGAGGAATGGAAGAATAAAATGCCATTTCCTATACTTAAACATGTAGAGGAGAGCAATATAACAGAGCTTCTTAAGGTGGCAGAAATGGCAGATGCTCAGGCTTTATGGTTGGAATCCTGTAATGTGCGTGGGGTGGATCGTGGTGTTTTTGTAAAATCTACCTCTCGTGATCTCCAAAGTAGAGTGAGTGATGGGCGGAGAGACAATAAGTCAAATTCAAACCAGCTAGTTTGTGCTTATTGCAAGAAAGTAGGACATACCATTGCACAGGGCAAACATCCAGGGTGCCAATTTTCAAAGAAAGGTTTTACTGCTACAAATTCCAACACTAAACCTGTTGCTTCTAATTCTTGCTCCTCTCAGACCAGTATGTTCAATGCATTTACTTTCATGGGTCATGTCACGCTTAGCCCGAAGGGTCGGGCATTCCCCATAACTATTCTTAAAGATACTGGGGCTGCTCAGTCCATTTTAGTCCATGATGCTATTCCTAATCTGAGTCATAAGTTAACAGGAGAGAAGGTTCTACTGTCTGATTTAATGTCTCATATGTCAAATCCTCTTGCACGAGTTTAACTTGAGTGCCCACTGTTCAAGTCAAATGTAAAAGTAGCTGTCAAATATGGTAAATTGCCTGTTCAAGGAGTTCAGCTATTATTGGGAAATGATCTCGCTGGAACTCTTACAGTACCTAATCTTACTACTGTTGATAATCCTCTTCCAAGAGTTCTTGATGAATCCCCTGATCTTTTTCCTTCTTGTGCAGTAACAAGAGCTCAAGCTAAACTCGCTGTGTCTAAATCATCTAATACATTGTCATCCTTGCCTTGCCCTAAAGTTCAAGAGGATCTCCTGAACCAGCCATTGTCTAAGGAAGAACTAATACAAGCACAGAATTCTGATTCTTCGTTGGCAGTGATGCGACATGTTGCTGTAGATCATGATGATCTTGATATATTACCTGCTTTCTATGATAGTGATGGTGTTCTTATGAGAGCATATCGACCCCCTTCTCTGTCTAAAAAGGATTCATGGTTTGAGACTCACCAAGTAGTACTTCCAACTTTAGTACGACATTCTATTTTGAAAATGGCACGTGATGGTTATGCTGGGCATTTGGGTATTCAGAAGACATATAAAAAGTTACTGTCACATTTCTATTGGCCTGGAATTAAGAAGGATGTCACTCAATTCATTAAGACTTGCCACATTTGTCAACTCACTGGAAACGTTAATCAGCCTATTCCCCCTGCCCCTCTTTTTTTCTATTCCATGTTCATGAACCTTTCAAGAAAATTGTTATAGACTGTGTTGGGAATCTCCCTAATACTAAAAAAAGGTAATGAGCACTTATTTACTGTTATGGACTCTGCAGCTAGATATCCAGATGATTTCCCTCTAAAAAATATCACTGCTAAGTCCATTCTGAAACCACTTTTGAGTATGTTTACCTCCCAAGGCATCCCGGATGAAATTTAGTCTGATCAGGGTACAAATTTTACAAGTCAAACTTTTCAGCATGTCTTAACTGAGTTAGGAGTCACCCATGTAACTTCATCTGCCTATCACCTACAGTCTCAAGGGTGTCTGGAAAGATATCACCAAACTTTAAAGAAAGTGTTGCAAAAATATTGTTTAGAGAATAGTAACTGTTGGGATGAAGGAATGGATTGGCTACTTTTTGCATATAGAGAATCAATCCAAGAGTCTTTGGGAGTATCTCCTTTGAACTAGTTTATGGCCGACCTCTTAGGGGACTCTTAATGGTCCTCAAAGAGAAGTGGTTCTCTAAAGCATTTGAACCTATTACAGTCCACAAATACTTGGAAGAACTTCAGAAGAAACTTCATAAAGTAAGAACTCTTGCTCTTGACAAGTTAAGTCACAGTCAAGAGAAATCCAAGGGCCATTATGATAGGAAAGCCGTTCCTAGAAAGTTTGCCCCGGGGACCAAGTTTTAGTAATTTTGCCCTCTCCTGGATCTCCCTTAAAAAAGAAATATTCAGGACCATATGCAATTCAGAAAAAGTTGAGTTCTCTAAACTATGTCATAGCAACACCTGATCGTAGAAAGAAAATACAGTTGTTTCATGTGAATTTACTCAAACCTTACTATTCCAGATCACCAGAGGTAGATGTTGGAACTGTTTCTCAGGTTACAGTATGTGTGGCAGACACCAACCCTATTTCAGAGATGGGATTGGATGGTGATGGTGAGTGTAGCCTACCTGTTGACTTACCCTGTAACCAAGGCTCTCTCTCCAACACCAGTATAATACAGAATCTTAATGATTATTTTGGTGATTTTCATCCAAACCAGAAGGCAGACTTGGCTCAGCTGTTGCATCAGTTTCCCTCTGTTATTTCTGATTCTCCAGGATTGTGTAATTATATCCAACATGACATAAAGTTGATTAGTTCATGTTAAGCCCCGATTAGGCAAGCTCCATATAGATTGCACCCCCATAAGAATGACATTATGAAGAAAGAAGTAGATTATCTATTAACTCAAGGATTAGCTGAACCAAATATGTCTCCGTGGACATCACCATGTATTTTAGTGCCAAAACGAGATGGATCTTCCCGACTTTGTACTGACTATAGAAAAGTAAATAACGAAACTGCCAAAGACTCTTATTCTGTCTCCTTAATAGAAGACCTTTTAAATACTATAGGAAAATCCCAGTTTATTACAAACATTGATCTCACTAAGGGGTATTATCAGATACCTCTTACAGAGAGTGCTAAAGATATTTCCGCATTTATTACCCAATTTGGTTTGTGCCAATATAAAGTGTTAGCATTTGGCATGACTAATGCTCCTTCTGGTTTTCAAAGGGTTATCAACCAAATCATCTGAGGACTGAAAGGAAATGCTGCTTAATTGGATGACACTGTAGTCGTAGCAGACTCCTGGGAAGAACATTGCAACCGTTTACAAGCTCTCATGATGCGGTTACAAGGAACTGGACTTACCATCAATCTAAAGAAATCTGTCTTTGGACATGGGACCGTTACTTATCTTGGTCATACCATTGGAAATGGAATGCTCCATGCTAAGGCAGTCAATGTGTCTGCCATCCTTGCATTTCCAACCCCCAACATCAGGAAAGAAGTCATACATTATTTAGGTATGGTGGGGTATTATCGAAGGTTCTGTGCCAATTTTTCTACAGTGGCTGTACCCTTGACGAACCTCACCAGTTCCAGAGTGCCTTTTAAATCGACCCCTGAATATGAAAAGGCTTTACATCATCTGAAACTGTTTTTAACTTCTTAACCTATTTTAAGAGCTCCATACTTCAACTTTCCATTCCACCTCCAAATTGACGCTAGTGGTCTTGGAGTGGGAGCGGTACTTTTGCAAGCCGACTAAAAAACCAATGTACTGCACCCTGTGGCATATTATTCCTGCAACTTGAAGAAGCATCAACAACCCTATTCCACCATAGAAAAAGAGGCACTGACTCTCATCCTTGCAATCAAAAAGTTTGAGTGCTATCTTCAGGCATTGCCTCACTAACCAATCAAAGGATTCTTAGGTGGTCCCTCCTACTTCAGACCTACAATCTTCAAATTCACCATATCAGAGGCACAGAAAATATTTTCTTGATGTCTTATCACGTGGATTTGAGGCGGATGATCCCACCTAATACTGTGAGCTGCTTGTTTGTGGTCGTCTATCTTCATTACCTCTTCTGGGTTCCCCTACAGAGGTTTTTGGTGTGTGGGTATGTTACACTCCAAACAAGCTTGTTAACCCTTTTAACTACAAATACCGCTGCTCAACAAATCAGCATTCACTTCAACTCGAAGAGCCAATCATAATGAAGTATGCTGCCTTACCCTCGACCCTACTTTGGCTGACCGTCTTAGCCCCAATATCTCTCCGCTGTCTGAGGCTTTAAATACCCGGCTAAGAACACCGGCAAGCAGAGTACAGTTCCAGTCCAGCGATCATCACGACATACCAGGAGTATATTCCCTGGACCGGCTATACATTTCTTAAACCTGGAGCTCCTTGTTTTTTGCATTGTACATTCTCTGTAGCATATTAATTTATTGCTCTCCTCCCAGGTTCCATTTCACCTTTGATGTCAGTTAAAAGTTATAGTAATTATCATTATTAATTCCTTGTTTTGTTTTTGTCTGTTTTTGTTAATCTGTAGGTTTATATTAATTATTAATGTGTTTAGATCTGTTTTTGTTAATCTATAGGTTTATATTAATTATTAATGTGTTTAGGTCTGTTTTTGTTAATCTGTAGGTTTATATTTATGTAAAGTATTTATGTCTGTTTTGTTAATCTGTAGGTGTGTAAAATCTCAGATTATAATTCCTATTCAATTAGGAGAAATTGATATTACAATTGTTATAAATTTTTCAACTTATTTCCATGCCCTTCCCTATTTCGAGTCAAAAGAGAGTATTTATTCATTACCACATGGTCATATATTAGTCCTGGGTAACAGGCATTAAAAACTTGACTTTGGTATTTACCAGTCAGACCTAGGTGTAATATATATATATATATATATATATATATATATATATATATATATATATATATATATATATATATATATATATATATATATATTTATATATATATATATATATATGTTTATTTTTGTATTTTTCATTTTATTTTTTTTTAAAGAGTGTGACACCGGGAAAGGCAGAAACTACCCTCATCAAGAAAGGCCCGGGCACGAGAAAATACCAAGACAAAGGAAAAGAAAAAGGTTAAGGGCAAGGCAGAAATGAGGTAATGTCACACAAAGGAAAACGACAGACAGAAAAAAACAGTCGAGATACAGAGGACCAAGAGATATGGAGGACTAGGCTCTGAGATGACGATATATCTGCTTTTTGAAGGATAAAAGGTCATAAGACTTAGGAAAGACAGAAGGAGGAAGAGAGTTCTAGAGTCTGGAGGTAGATGGGAAGAAGCAGTCGCTGCACCGGCTAATCCTCGAGCTACAAATCTCCACACAGTACCTGTGAGATGAGGCCGCTTGGCGAGTGTTACTCGGCCTCGGCAGTGGAGGAGGGATGCAACTCGCCAACTCATCAGAGAAGCGATGGAAGTAGTAGCGATAGAAAAGCAGAAGGGAAGATACCTTATGGCGAAGAGAGTGAGAATCCAGGTTAGAAGTAAGAGAAGGATCATTAATGAGTCTGACTGCCTAAGATTCAACCCTATCAAGAAGATAAGTAAATGAAGAAGCACCCCAGATGTGTGAGCAGTATTCTTTGTAAATTTTAAGCAACTGCAAAGAGGAAAAGTAATGACGAAAACGAAACAAGACCCCCAAAATTTTGGATGAAGATTTAGTAATTTGGATTATGTGATTCCTTCAAGACAAGTTAGAGGCTATATGGATTCCTAATATGTTGATAAAGTTAAGAGGGTAAATTTCATTAGTTTTGAAGACAATAGGGTTATGAGAAGGAGAAGACGATAAAGAGATAGCCAGAAACTGTGTCTTGGAGGCAATGAATTTAACTAAGTTTTGAGTGCCCCACTCAGATACTCTCTGCAAATCGGAGTTATGAGTATAAGAAAGAGTTATACGAGATTGATTACGAGTAACAGATGAAGGTGGTGAAGAAAAGGCAGAGGAAAAGTGAAGGGTAGAATCATCAGCAAAGGCAAGAAGAAGAGAGGAAGATGGGGATTGTAGAAGATCATTGATGACGAGAAGGAAGAGAGTAGGTGAAAGAACAGAGCCCTGTGGAACACCACTGGTAACAGAGAAAGGGCTAGATGTCACGCCATCAACAACTACAGATATAGAACGATCAGTAAGAAAACTGGAAATCAGAAAACAGGAAGAAGGGGTAAAGCCATAGGCAGGGCGTTTGGCCAACAGAGCTTTTTGCCAGACCCTGTCAAAAGCCTTAGAGATATCAAGGGCGATGACAAAGGATTCATCATAGTTCCTCAGAGAAGATGACCATACATGAGTAAGATAGGACAGGAGATCACCAGTGGATCTTGCCTTGCAGAAGCCGTACTGGTGATCGGAGCTAAGTGAGTTAGATTCAAGGCATTTCAAGAAGTGAGCATTGAGCAAAGTTTCGAAAACTTTAGCAATAGAGGAGGTTAGGGCAGTAGGTCCGTAGTTAAAAAGGAATAGAGCGGTTACCCTTCTTAGGAACAGGTTGAACTAGAGCATGATTCCAAGATGAAGGATAGATACTGGTTGACAGAATGAGGCGAAAAAGACGGCAAAGCACGGGAGCCAGTTCATCTGCAAACTCCTTAAGGAACCTTGCTGGGATACCATTGGGACCAGATTCCTTGTTCGTCTTTAGCGAGCGAAGAACCTTATGAACTTTGCGTGAAGAAAGGATAAAGGAAGGCATAGGGTTAGAGAGGGGAAAAGACTGAGTAACAGGTGCGCCGGAATCGTTGATAGAAGAATTGGCAGAAAAATGAGAGCCAAAGAGAGTGGCTTTGTCAGTGAGAGAGCAAGCCATAGAACCATCAGAATGAATGAGAGGGGGAAAGCTTGAGATACAGAAGTTTTTGGAGAGGTTTTTGGCTAAGGATCAGAAGCATTTGTCAGTGGGAGAGGAGTTAAGGTCATCAACTTTCCTTCTTATAAAGGAAGCCTTAGACCTTCGAATCTGAGCATACAGCGATTCCTAACTATAATAAAAGCAGAGCGAGTTAAATCGGAAGGGGAGGCTAGGTAAGATCGGCGAGCCTGATTTCTAGTCTGGATAGCCATGGAGCAGGGACGGTCAAACCAGGGTTTAGGGGGAGAGAAAGTTTTTGTAGAAGAGGGGATGTATGCCTCCATTCCCGCAGTCATGATCTCGGTAACTTTTAGAGCTACCTGATCAGGGTTGCGGGACCGAAAGCAGTAGTCATCCCATGGGAAGTCAAAGAGAAAGTTAGGCAAATTTTCATGTTGGGTACGCTCAAAGTGCCATAGGCGGTGCTGAGTAGGAGGGATTGGTGGTGGGGGAACGAAAACGGAAGAGACTGAGATCATAGAGTGGTCAGATATACCAAGAGGGGAAAACACAGAATAAGAGTAGTTTGAAGGGTTAGAAGTAAGAAATAGGTCAAGAGTGTTGCAGCATGTTCGTGACGATCAGGAACGCGAGTAGGATGTTTGAAAATTTATTCCAGATCTTGAGTAATAGAGAAAGCAAGGGCCTCACTTCCTCCCACATCAGTGTGAGAAGAATGAAGCCACTCACTGTGGTGTACATTGAAGTCTCCAATGAAGAGAACTTTGGCTTGTGGGTGAGAAGATAGAAATGACTCATGGCACGAGGATAGATATTAATAGAAAGACACAAACTCGGTGGAATATATATATATATATATATATATATATATATATATATATATATATATATATATATATATATATGTATGTATATATATATGTATATATATATGTATATATATATGCATATATATATATATATATATATATATATATATATATATATATATATATATATATATATATATATATATATATATATATATATATATATATATATATATATATATATATATATGTATGTATGTATGTGTGTGTGTGTGTGTGTGTGTGTGTGTGTGTGTGTGTGTGTGTGTGTGATTACCTAATTGTGATTACTTAATTGTGTTTACGGGAAAGAGCCCAAAGCTCGTATCTTCCCGTCTCCTGATCGGTTCCATTTTAGACTTAGTGATACTTATCATACCTGTCCTTAAAACTATGGATTGAGATAGCATTAACTACCTCCTCGATTAGCGAATTCCAATTATCAACTACTCTTACACTGAAAAAGTATTTCCTTACATCCTGCAAAGAAGTTTTCTTACGAAGCTTCAAACTATGACCCCTAGTTCTAGAGCCAGCCATATCAAAATATCCATCCCTATCCACTCTATCATAACCATGAAGGAATTTAAAGGCTGTCACCATATCCCCCCTCACTCTTCTAGCTTCGAGTGATGGTAAGTCTAATTCCCTCAGCCTCTCATCATAACTGAGATTGCGTATTTCTGGCACCAGTTTCGTGGCATGTCTTTGAACTTTTTCAAGCTTAGCTATGTGCTTTTTCAAGTGCGGATTCCAAAAGGGGGCTGCATATTCGAGTTTTGGCCTCACATAGGTTACATAAATATTTCTGAACATTTCCTTGTCCATGTGCCTGAAGGCTACCCTTACATTTGATAGAATGCATATGCTGCCCTTACTATGCCATTTATATGTATTTCTGGAGACAAATCTGCCAGTATGTTTACTCCTAGATCTCTCTCATTTTCTGTCTCTTAAAGTTGTACTCCAGCCACCGAGTAGTCAAGCTTGGGTCTTCTTGCACTTGTACCCATTCTCATTACCTTACATTTTGAAGTATTGAATTTCATTAGCCACTTTTCTGACCACTCATGCAGACTATTTAGATCTTCCTGAAGTTCTCTACCATTGTTCTCGTTTCTTACTTTCTTCACAATCTTTGCATCATCTGCAAACATATTCATTAATGAATTTACAGACTCTGGTAGGTCATTTACATATACAAGGAACAAAAGTGGCCCTAAAACTGAACCCTGTGGAACTCCACTACTAACTCTTCTCCATTCAGACACTGAGTGTCTTACTCTAACCCTCTGTTCCCTTCCTTCTACGTGGGTTTTTATCCATTCCAAGACATTTCCACCTTTTCTAGCCATTGCTTGCAGCTTCCTAATAAGTCTCCCATGTGGAACAGTGTCAAACTATTTTTGGAAGTCTAGGAATATGCAATCTGCCCAGCCCTCTCTTTCCTGTAAGATTCGGCTTACCTCATCATAAAATTCTAGAAAGTTTGTTACTGTTGATCTACCTTCTCTGAAGCCATGTTGCCTCACTGACAAAAAGTTGAAGGATTCCAAGTGAAGAGACATATGTTTCCTTAGTAGTTTCTCCATAACTTTGCAAACTATGCTGGTCAAGGAAACTGGAAAGCTCTTAAGCCGTTTACCTAATCCTGTGGTTCCATATATTGTTAAAATCAGTATCCTTCCCATTTATATCAATCTGATAGTTAGTTTAATACACAAAATACTTGAATAATTGAATACATGCCAATAATACACCTGTCAACAGTACTGAGTTAAGTTGCCAAGTAGCACAGATGTCTTATTTTCTTCATTTTTTGCTTTTTTTTTAGCTTTTTCTTTTATTATTTTTTTATTTTGTATATATATTGAGTTAAAGGTAAAGTATGATCTTGTGATGACATACCTTGGGTAGAAGTGAGTTTATCAGTTAAGAAGAATAAATAGCAGAAGCAGATGGGTGTCTTCTCAAATACAAATTCGAATTTTCCTTCAGTTGACTTTTGTTTTGTTTGCATTTTTTTCTTTTTTTTTCTCTCATATTGCCAAAGTCAAACTTTTAAGTTAGGATGTTTGTTACCAGAAAAGAGATACATTGAGTCACTAAATAGCACTTATATAAAGATATAAAAATTTTATGTGAAGCTTAAATAAAAGTTTTTCTCTCTTTTTTTCTCTTTCTCTTCTTCTTTCTATATTCTGTGAAAGGGAAAGCATAAAAATGAGGCCATCTCTGTCCCAAACCTCTCCCACCCATGGGTCGGGAGGAGGGGTAGCTATTAGGAGACTAAAACAGAAAATCAAGGATTTAAAGGCAATGGTTATAAACCTTGATGATAAAATTCGGAATATGGATAGAGAAATGAAAGAGAATGAAACTCTCAGAGAGGAAATAAGATCTTTGGAGGAAGCAAATAAAGCACAAGGGCAGGAGAGAAAGGAACTAGAAAAATGAATAAAGAAGCTGGAAGGGGAAAAGAGTCAACTAGAAACCAGAATTTCTAAACAAGAAGATAAAAACAAACAGCTGAATAAGAACCTAAATAAATTAGATGTTAGTTCACTGGTCTCTTCTGAGAGAGACGAGATTGCTGCTTGGAATGTCCAGATTAAGGAAAACATTGAACAGTTTAGAAAAGAGTTCCAGGAGCTGAATATGGAACATGATGCCATGAAAACATCCTTTGCTGATGCACTAAAGGGGAATGTGGCGGTAAAAGAGGCTGTAAAGGTGGTGGCACTGGAAAACATACAAACAGTTGACTATAAAGAGACAGTAATCAAAAAAATTAAAGACGTTGTGATGGAAAGGGCAAGTCCACTGATCATACAGGCACTTGATAAAGAGAAGACAGTGGTAATCTCAGGCATTAGCGAATCCCAGGAGCCAACATGGCAGGGGAGACTTGAAGAAAATAAAGCTAGGGTTGTAGACCTGATAAGAAAGCTTGGAGTAGTTTGTGATCCTGAGGATATTATAAACATTCACCAACTAGGCAATTATTCGAGAGAAGGAAAGCCGAGATCAACAAAAGTAACCTTTGAGAGAGGGGAAACATGTAGGGAAATATTGTTGAGAAAAAAAAAGTCTAAAAGATCTTCAAGAATTCAAAGAAGTGTTCATTAGACGATACAGAACACAGGAAGAGATGGGAAAGATAAAAAACTTGGAAGAGGCAAGAAGGTTAAATGAAGAAGAGAAGAAAGTTTTTTATTTCAGAGTTCTTCCAGACAAAGGGGAGATAAAGAAAATAAGGAAAGAAGAACAGGGAATGGGGCCTCATTATGATTGTTATACACATATGCTGATGGATTAGCTGGTAAGGCAGTAGAATTAAAAGATAGGATTCACAACAGTAAGGCAGATATAGTAGCAATTACAGAGACCAAGTTTGAGTGAGGACAAAAACAGTGCCACAGTTTTTCCTAAGGGCTTCAGAATTTTAAAGGTTGAAAGATCTGAGAGGACTGGTGGAGGGATAGCACTGCTCATAAGTGAAAGGATTCAAGTTGAAGAAATAAACTTGGCTATAGAAAGTGAGTTCAAGGAATTTCTTGTTGCTCGCATACATACTGTGGTCAGAGAGCATTATAATAACTGTTGTATATAACCCACCAAGGAACCAGAATAGGCTAGAAGTTTATGAGGAAATTCATATAGATACTACTGAAGTCATAAACTCAGTTATTAACATGGCAAGGGAGAGGAAATGTAGGATTTTGATTATGGAAGATTTTAATCATAAAGAGATAGACTGGATATATCTTGACCCACACAGTGGTGAGGACTCATTCGGTTCAAGATTCCTAGATTGCATACAAGGGAATTTCCTACACCAACATGTAATGGAACCAACGATGGCCAAGGGTGGGGATGAGCCATCACTACTTGATCTAGTATTCACAGATAATGTGTTGGATATTGAAAAAATTGAGTATGAACCACCAATTGGAAAGAGTGACCACTGTGTGTTGTTGATGGAGTATATCATTGAAGATATTCTTCCTGAGAGTAGAGGCACTGAGGACATGAGGAGGAACTATCCGAAAGGAGATTACATCAAAATGAATGAGCTTTTTGCAGTTATTGACTGAAGAACCTTATTTTACAACAAATCTGTACAAGAAATGTATGACATCTTTTGTGAGAAATATGGGAAGATAGTAGATTGCTGCATACCTGTCACCAAAGTAAGTGTACTTTATGCCAGAGAGAAATGGTTTGATAATGAGTGTAAAAGAGCTAAGGAGTGGAGAAACAAATGCTGGAAAAGGTATAGGAGGAGAAAGAACATAAATGCCTGGCAAACCTACAAAAGAGCAAGAAATGACTAGCTAAGTAAAAGAAGAGAGGCAGAGAGAGACTATAAGAGGGACATCACCAGGAAGGCTAAAGAAAATCCTAAGCTTTTCCACAGCTTTATCAGAGGAAAACTGAAGGTAAAAGAACAGGTTTTAAGGCTAAAGAGAGCGGATGGAAGCATCACTGAGACGGATGAAGAGATCTGCAATGAATTGAAGAAGGAGTTTCAGTCAGTATTTACAGTAGAAAATACCACACCCCCTCAGATTGCAGAGATAGAAGCTCAAGGGCCGGTATTAGAGAGCATCAACCTTACAGCCACAGAGGTATGCAAAGCGCTGATGGATTTAGATGTTCATAAAGCTACAGGTCCTGATGACATATCCCCTCATGTACTTAAAAAATGCGCAAACTCAATATCAGTGGTACTAAGTATCATATTTAAAAAGTCACTGGAGTCAGGGGAGATTCCAAGATGCTGGAAACAAGTAACTGTGATACCTATCTTCAAAAAAGGAAGGAGGGATACGGCTCTGAACTATAGACCAGTTTTCTTGACCAGCATAGTTTGAAAAGTTATGGAGAAACTACTAAGGAAACATATCTCTCTTCACTTGGAATCCTTCAACTTTTTGTCAGTGAGGCAACATGGCTTCAGAGAAGGTAGATCATTAGTAACAAACTTATTAGAATTTCATGATGAGGTAAGCCAAATCTTACAGGAAAGAGAGGGCTGGGCAGATTGCATATTCCTAGACTTCCAGAAAGCGTTTGACACTGTTCCACATGGGAGACTTATTAGGATGCTGCAATCAATGGCTAGAATAGGTGGAAATGTCTTGGAATGGATAAAAACTTACTTAGAAGGAAGGGAACAGAGGGTTAGAGTAAGACACTCAGTGTCTGAATGGAGAAGAGTTAGTAGTGGAATTCCACAGGGTTCAGTTTTAGGGCCAATTTTGTTCCTTGTATATGTATATGACCTACCAGAGTCTGTAAATTCATTCATGAATATGTTTGCAGATGATGCAAAGATTGTGAAGAAAGTAAGAATCGAGAACAATGGTAGAGAACTTCAGGAAGATCTAAATAGTCTGCATGAGTGGTCAGAAAAGTGGCTAATGAAATTCAGTTCTTCAAAATGTAAGGTAATGAGAATGGGTACAAGTGCAAGAAGGCCCAAGCTTGACTACTAGGTGGCTGGAGTACAACTTCAATAGACAGAAAATGAGAGAGATCTAGGAGTAAACATACTGGCAGATTTGTCTCCAGAAATACATATAAATGGCATAGTAAGAGCAGCATATGCATTCTTATCAAATGTAAGGGTAGCCCTCAGGCATATGGACAAGGAAATGTTCAGAAATATTTATGTAACCTATGTGAGGCCAAAACTCGAATATGCAGCCCCCTTTTGGAATCCGCACTTGAAAAAGCACATAGCTAAGCTTGAAAAAGTTCAAAGACATGCCACAAAACTGGTGCCAGAAATACGCAATCTCAGTTATGATGAGAGGCTGAGGGAATTAGACTTACCATCACTCGAAGCTAGAAGAGTGAGGGGGGATATGGTGACAGTCTTTAAATTCCTACATGGTTATGACTGAGTGGATAGGGATCGATATTTATATATGGCTGGCTCTAGAACTAGAGGTCATAGTTTGAAGCTTCGTAAGAAAACTTCTTTGCAGGAAGTAAGGAAATACTTTTTCAGTGTAAGAGTAGTTGATAACTGGAATTGGCTAAGCGAGGAGGTAGTCAATGCTATCTCAATCCTTAGTTTTAAGGACAGGTATGATAAGTATCACTAAGTAGTAAACACAATTAGGTAACTAGGTAATAATTACCCCCCCCCACACACACACACAAGGGAATTTCCTACACCAACATGTAATGGAACCAACTAGGGCCAGGGGTGGGGATGAGCCATCACTACTTGATCTAGTGTTCACATATAATGTGTTGGATATTGAAAAAATTGAGTATGAACCACCAATTGAAAAGAGTGACCACTGTGTGTTGTTGATGGAGTATATCATTGAAGATATTCTTCCTGAGAGTAGAGGCACTGAGGACATGAGGAGGAACTATCCGAAAGGAGATTACATCAAAATGAATGAGCTTTTTGCAGTTATTGACTGGAGAACCTTATTTTACAACAAATCTGTACAAGAAATGTATGACATCTTTTGTTAGAAATATGGGAAGATAGTAGATTGCTGCATTCCTGTCACCAAAGTAGGTGTAATTAATGCCAGAGAGAAATGGTTCAATAATGGGTGTAAAAGAGCTAAGGAGTGGAGAGACAAATGCTGGAAAAGGTATAGGAGGAGAAAAAACATAAATGCCTGGCAAACCTACAAAAGAGCAAGAAATGACTACCTAAGTAAAAGGAGAGAGGCAGAGAGAGACTATGAGAGGGACATCACCAGGAAGGCTAAAGAAAATCCCAAGCTTTTCCACAGCTTTATCAGAGGAAAACTGAAGGTAAAAGAACAGGTTTTAAGGCTAAAGAGAGCGGATGGAAGCATCACTGAGACGGATGAAGAGATCTGCAAAGAATTGAACAAGGAGTTTCAGTCAGTATTTACAGTAGAAAATACCCCACCCCCTCAGATTGCAGTGATAGAAGCTCAAGGGCCGGTATTAGAGAACATCAACCTTACAGCCACAGAGGTATGCAAAGCGCTGATGGATTTAGATGTTCATAAAGCTGCAGGTCCTGATGTCATATCCCCTCATGTGCTTAAAAAATGCGCAAACACAATATCAGTGGCACTAAGTATCATATTTAAGGAGTCACTGGAGTCGGGGGAGATTTCAAGATGCTGGAAACAAGCAAATGTGATACCTGTCTTCAAAAAGGGAAGGAGGGATACGGATCTGAACTATAGACCAGTTTCCTTGACCAGCATAGTTTGCAAAGTTATGGAGAAACTACTAAGGAAACATATCTCTCTTCACTTGGAATCCTTCAACTATTTGTCAGTGAGGCAACATGGCTTCAGAGAAGGTAGATCAACAGTAACAAACTTAATAGAATTTTATGATGAGGTAAGCCAAATCTTACAGGAAAGAGAGGGCTGGGCAGATTGCATATTCCTAGACTTCCAGAAAGCGTTTGACACTGTTCCACATGGGAGACTTATTAGGAAGCTGCAATCAATGGCAAGAATAGGTGGAAATGTTTTGGAATTGATTAAAACTTACTTAGAAGGAAGGGAACAGAGGGTTAGAGTAAGACACTCAGTGTCTGAATGGAGAAGGGTTAGTAGTGGAGTTCCACAGGGTTCAGTTTTAGGGCCACTTTTGTTCCTTGTATATGTAAATGACCTACCAGAGTCTGTAAATTCATTCATGAATATGTTTGCAGATGATGCAAAGATTGTGAAGAAAGTAAAA
>JAXCGZ010011563.1:47500-50000 GCA_037179515.1 Halocaridina rubra | reverse complement strand
GCAATCAATGGCTAGAATAGGTGGAAATGTTTTGGAATGGATAAAAACTTACTTAGAAGGAAGGGAACAGAGGGTTAGAGTAAGACACTCAGTGTCTGAATGGAGAAGAGTTAGTAGTGGAGTTCCACAGGGTTCAGTTTTAGGGCCACTTTTGCTCCTTGTATATGTAAATGACCTACCAGAGTCTGTAAATTCATTCATGAATATGTTTGCAGATGATGCAAAGATTGTGAAGAAAGTAAAAAACGAGAATAATGGTAGAGAACTTCAGGAGGATCTAAATAATCTGCATGAGTGGTCAGAAAAGTGGCTAATGAAATTCAATACTTCAAAATGTAAGGTAATGAGAATGGGTTCAAGTGCAAGAAGGCCCAAGCTTGACTACTCGGTGGCTGGAGTACAACTTCAAGAGACAGAAAATGAGAGAGATCTAGGAGAAAACATACTGGCAGATTTGTCTCCAGAAATACATATAAATGGCATAGTAAGGGCAGCATATGCATTCTTATCAAATGTAAGGGTAGCCTTCAGGCACATGGACAAGGAAATGTTCAGAAATATTTATGTAACCTACGTGAGGCCAAAACTCGAATATGTAGCCCCCTTTTGGAATCCGCACTTGAAAAAGCACATAGCTAAGCTTGAAAAAGTTCAAAGACATGCCACGAAACTGGTGCCAGAAATACGCAATCTCAGTTATGATGAGAGGCTGAGGGAATTAGACTTACAATCACTCGAAGCTAGAAGAGTGAGGGGGGATATGGTGACAGTCTTTAAATTCCTTCATGGTTATGATAGAGTGGATAGGGATCGATATTTTGATATGGCTGGCTCTAGAACTAGAGGTCATAGTTTGAAGCTTCGTAAGAAAACTTCTTTGCAGGATGTTAGGAAATACTTTTTCAGTGTAAGAGTAGTTGATAATTGGAATTCGCTAAGCGAGGAGGTAGTTAATGCTATCTCAATCCATAGTTTTAAGGACAGGTATGATAAGTATCACTAAGTATAAAATGGAACCGATGAGGAGACAGGAAGATACGAGCTTTGGGCTCTTTCCCGTAAACACAATTAGGTAATCACAATTAGGTAATCACACACACACACACACACACACACACACACACACACATATATATATATATATATACATATATATATATATATATATATATATATATATATATATATATATATATATATATATATATATATATATATATATATATATATATATGACAGCAAACATTGTCACTGAAATACATAAAACATATGAGTAAATACATAGATATATGAGTAAACGATTGATTAACTTTTAAATAAATAATTAATAAATGCTTATATATCTAAAGCTATGGATACACGCACGTGTGCGTACACATACATGACAAACTTTCACGGATGAAAGCATACACAGGCTCTTTAAAAGTCATACACAGGCTCAGATGATAACACGAAGGGCTGCCTTCCCCCTTTCCATTAATTGGTAATTTCCCAATTCCATTGTGCTGGTGAACACCCGACATCGCTCTCACTACAGAGAAACAGACTTCAAATGGACAATTGTTTCCCACTTGTTGACATATTCAACCTCAAAGTTGCTCCTGGCAAAACGCTGTCTTAATACATTCTTTTAAGTTTTGTATTTCTTTGTTATTAAGTGCTCCGGGTACTGATGAGGCGACGAGGCTTCTTAACTTCTAAGTCTTTGCCAGGTCTCTTATGAGGATTGTTATCCTCATCTTTGGCCTTTTTAAAGCCATGAAAGAAAAAGGTTTGACACTTTATTGAGGGTGTGTAAATAGATAACTAAACTATCAATGAATGAATCCTTGAACAAGATCGACAACATTAATTCCTCAAATACAAGCATGAGGGCAGGTCTCCTGAATGTCATTAATAGGGCAAATTAATATTTATCCTTCGCATCACCCTCCAAAACCTACTTAACATATTGAGATGTTGCCTAAAGAATATTCAATGAAATTGACTTGGGATCCGAACTTAGTGTATTTTCAAGAGACCCTCTACTTTCTTATGAACAATAAACCCCCAGTTGATGAAAGCAGTGATCTACAAATTTCTTGTTTTTTTTCTTTTAATAATATTGAAAATACTGCAATTGCGAGAAAATATCATAAGGTTTTATTGGACAACCTTCATTTGTAATCCGTGTTTTTATGGTGGCATACATTCATGGTTATTATAATTATTATTGACTTTATTTTTGTTCTTGTTATTGCTGATATTGTTGTTGCTGTTGATATTATAGCTGTTGTTGCTAATGCAATTGTTTTATACTACTACTACTACTACTATGTTCTTGTTATTGCTGATATTGTTGTTGCTGTTGATATTATCGCTGTTGTCGCTAATGCAATTGTTTTATGCTACTACTACTAGTACTACTACTACTTCTACTACTACTACTAGCAATAACAATAATAATAATAATAATAATAATAATAATAATAATAATAATAATAATAATAATAATAATAAT
>JAXCGZ010011563.1:0-42500 GCA_037179515.1 Halocaridina rubra | reverse complement strand
CATTTTTTACCCCGACCGGGACTTGAACCTAGGGCTTATAATTACTAAGTCAAGGCGCTACCAACTACACCAAAGAAGGTTAAAGGAATCCAACCTTATAGCTTATATCTGCTATACTTAGGAATGAACGCATTCTATCTGAATGCCACTATGTTCATATTACAGATTCCCTAACCTCACTCGTGGCTTCATTTTCGCATTTAATTCAAATCCCAATCTCGTTCGGGCTATACAATAACGAAAGAAGCACATTACATATGTGAAAGCATGAATCATTTTTAACCCCGACCGGGACTTGAACCTAGGACTTATAATTACTAAATCAAGGTGCCACTAACTACACCACAGAAGGCTAAAAGGAATCAGACATTATATCTTATATGTGATATACTTCGGAATGAACGCATTCTATTTGAATGCCACAATGTTTATATTACAGATTCCCCAACCTCACTCATGGCTTCATTTTTGCATTTAATTCAATTCCCAATCTCATTCGGGCTATACAATAACCAAATTCGCACATTACATATGGAAAACAATGAATAATTTTTTGCCCTGACTGGGATTTGAACCTAGAACTTATAATTACTAAGTCAAGGTGCTACCAACTACGCCAATGAAGGTTAAAAGGAATCCAACCTTATAGCTTATATCTGCTTTACTTAGGAATGAATGCATTCTATCTGAATGCCACTATGTTCATATTACAGATTCCCCAACCTCACTCGTGGCTTTATTTTTGCATTTAATTTAATTCCCAATCTCGTTCAGGCTATACCATAACGAAATAAGCACATTACATATGTGTAAACATGAATAATATTTTACCCCAACTGGGACTTGAACCTAGAACTTATAAGTACGAAGTCAAGGCGAAAATGAAGCCACAAGTGAGCTTGGGGAATCTTTAATATGAACATAGTGGCATTCAGATAGAATGCGTTCAATCCTAAGTATAGCAGATATAAGCTGTAAGGTTGGATTCCTTTTAATCTTCTGTGGTGTAGTTGGTGGCGCCTTGATTTAGTAATTATATGTCCTTGGTTCAAGTCCCGGTCGGGGTAAAAAGTTATTCATGTTTACACATATGTAATGTGCTTATTTCGTTATTGTATAGCCCGAACGAGATTGGGATTTGAATTAAATGCGAAAATGAAGCCACGAGTGAGGTTAGGGAATCTGTAATATGATCATAGCGGCATTCAGATAGAATGCGTTCATTCCTAAGTATAGCAGATATAAGCTATAAGGTTGGATTCCTTTTAACCTTCTTTGGTGCAATTGGTAACGTCTAGACTTAGTAATTATAAGTCCTAGGTTCAAGTTCTGGTCGGGGTAAAAAATTATTCATATTTTCACATATGCAATGTGCCTATTTGGTTATTGTATAGCCCGAACAAGATTGGGATTTGGATCAAATGCAAAAATGAAGCCACGAGTGAGGTTGGGGAATCTGTAATATGAACATAGTGGCATTCAGATAGAATGCGTTCATTCCTAAGTATAGCAGATATAAGGTATAAGGTTGGATTCCTTTTTATCTTTTGTGGTGTAGTTGGTAGTGCCTTGACTTAGTAATTATAAGTCCTAGGTTCAAGTCCCAGTTGGGGTAAAAAATGATTCATGTTTTCACATATGCAATGTGCTTATTTTGTTATTGTATAGCCTGAATGAGATTGGGAATTGAATTAAATAAGCCACGAGTGTGGTTGGGAAATCTGGAATATGAACATAGTGGCATTCAGATAGAATGCGTTCATTCCTAAGTATAGCATATATAATCAATATGGTTGGATTCCTTTTAATCTTCTGTGGTGTAGTTGGTAGTGCCATGAGTTAGTAATTATAAGTCCTAGGTTGAAGTCCCGGTCGGGGTAAAAAATGATTCATGTGTTCAAATATGTAATGTGCCTATTTGGTTATTGTATATCCCGAATGAGAATGGGAATTGACTTAAATGCGAAAATAAAGCCACGAGCGAGGTTGGGGAATCTGTAATATGAGCATAGTGGGATTCAAATAGAATGCGTTCATTCCTAAGTATAGCAGATATAAGCTATAAGGTTTGACCCCATTTAACCTTCTGTGGTGTAGTTGGTAGCGCCTTGACTTAGTAATTATAAGTCCTAGGTTCAAGTCCCGGTTGGGATAAAAAAAATAAAATGATTCATATATATATATATATATATATATATATATATATATATATATATATATATATATATATATATATATATATATCTATAATATATATATATATATATATATATATATATATATATATATATATATATATATATATATATATATATATATATATATATATATATATACATATATATATGCATATATATATATATATATATATATATATATATATATATATATATATATATATATATATATATATATATATATATATATATATATATATATATATATATATATATATATATCTATCTATCTATCTATCTATCTATATATATATATATATATCTATATATATATATATATATATATATATATATATATATATATATATATATATATATATATATATATATATATATGCATAAACAGTTAATGTGGGTCAATCGGTATCGTCCGCGACACTGAGGCGTCAGGTCGAGGGTTCGCGTCCCGTCACGGTCTGAGGTTAGCAAGGGTATGCACTCAGCGTAAGGATTACATCTGCCAAAACAAGTCCTTCGCAATAAGGCAACCGTCCTAGCCCTTGGTAGAAAAGGGAGTCCCTGATGTAAAACGGGAACATATGAATAAACTTTTTATATACAGCATAAACTCGTAAAGATCGTCAGTGAAACAACACATTGAAAACATAACACTGTATTTCGTTTTATAACTAGCCTTGTGCTTGAGAAGGAGTCCGGTTAGTACACGAAATATAGTAGTTACCTAATTGTAAATACCTAATTGTACTTACAGGAAAGAACCCTAAGCTCGTAGCTTCTCCCGGTCAGTTCAATTTTGTACTTAGTGAAACGTATCATATTTGTCCTTAAAACTATATATTGAGTTATCATTACCTCCCTCTTCGATTAGCCAATTCCAATTATCAACTACTCTTACACTAAAAAAAGTACTTCCTTACATCCTGCAAAGAAGTTTCCTTACGAAGCTTCAAACTATGACCTCTAGTTCTAGTGCCAGGCATATCAAAATATTGATCCCTATCCACTCTGCAGGAATTTAAAAATTGTCACCATATCCCCCTTAATTCTTCTTGCTTTGATTGATGGTAAGTCTAATTCCCTCAAACTCTCCTCATAACTGAGATTGCGTATGTCTGACACATGTTTCTCAGGATGTCTTTGAACTTTTTCCAGCTTAACTAAGTGCTTTTTAGAGTGTGGATTCCAGAAGGGGCTGCATATTCAAGCTTTGGCCTCACGTAGGTTACATAAATATATCTGAACATTTCCTTGTCCATGTGAATGAAGGCTACCCTTACATTTGCTAAGAGAGCATATCTTTTTTTTTATATAAGTGTGACACCGGGACGGGCAGATACTGCCCTCATCAAAAAAGGCCCAGCCACGAAAATATACCAAGACGTAGGAAAAGAAAAAGGTTAAGGACACGGCAGAGATGAGGTAATGTCACACAAAGGAAAATAGCAGACAGAATAAACAGTCAAAGTACAGAGGACCAAGAGATATGGAGGACTAGGCCGTGAGGTGACGATAGGTCTGATTTTTGAAGGTTGAAAGGTCATAAGAATTAGGAAAGACAGAAGGAGGAAGAGTTCCAGAGTCTGGAGGTAGATGGGAAGAAGCAGTCGTTGCACCGACCAATCTGCGAGCTATAAATCTCCACACAGTACCTGTGAGATGAGGCCGCTTGGCGAATGTAACGTGGCCTCGGCAATGGTGGAGGGATGCAACTCGCCAACTCATCAGAGCAGTGATGGAAGTAGTAGCTATAGAAAGGAGAAAGGGAAGATACCTTACGGCGAAGAGAGAGAGAATCCAGATTAGAAGTAAGAGAAGGGTCATTAATGAGCCTGACTGCCTTAGATTCAACCCTATCAAGGAGATGAGTATAAGAAGAAACACCCCAGATGTGTGAGCAGTATTCTAAGCAGGGATGGCTAAGACCTTTATAAATTTTAAGTAACTGTAAAGAGGAAACGTAATGACAAAAACTAAACAAAACCCAAAATTTTATTTTATGAAGATTTAGAAATTTGGATTATGTGATTCCTCCAAGACAAGTTAGCGGCTATATGGATTCTTAGTATGTTGATAAAATTTAGAGGGTAAATTTCGTTAGTTTCGAAGACAATAGGGTTATGAGGAGGATAAGAAGATAAAGAGATAGCCAGAAACTGTGTCTTGGAGGCACTGAATTTAACTAAATTTTGAGCGCCCCACTCAGATACTCTCTGCAAATCGGACTTGAAAGTAGAAGAAAGAGTGATACGAGACTGATTACAAGTAGCAGATGAATGTTGTGAAGAAAAGGCATAGGCAAAGGTTAGGGTAGAATCATCAGCAAAGGCATGAAGAAGAGAGGAAGATGGGGATTGTAGAAGATCATTGATGAAGAGAAGGAAGAGAGTAGGTGAAAGAACAGAGCCCTGGGAACACCACTGGTAACAGAGAAAGGGCTAGATGTTGTGCCATCAACAACTACAAATATAAAACGGTCATAAAGAAAACTGGAAATCAGAGAACAGAAAGAAGAGTTGAAGCAATAGGCAGGGAGTTTGGCCAACAGAGCCTTGTGCCAGACTCTGTCAAATGCTTTAGAGATATCAAGGGCGACAACAAAGGATTCCCCATAGTTCCTCAGAGAAGATGACCATACATGAGTGAGATAGGACTGTAGAACACCAGTGGATCTTGCCTTGCGGAAGCCGTACTAGTGATCAGAGATAAGTGAGTTAGATTCAAGGCGTTTTAAGAAGTAAGCATTGAGCAAATTTTCAAAAACTTTAGCAATAGATGAGGTTAGGGCAATAGGTCGGTAGTTTGAAAGAATAGAGCGGTCACCCTTCTTAGGAACAGGTTGAAGTAGAGCATGTTTCCAAGATGGAGGATAGATACTGGTTGACAGAATGAGGCGAAAAAGACGGCAAAGCACGGGAACCAGTTCATCTGCAAACTCCTTAAGGAACATTGCAGAGATACCATTAGGACCAGATGCCTTGTTCGTCTTTTGCGAGCAAAGAGCCTTATGAACTTTGAGAGAAGAATGGATAAGGGAGGGCATAGGGTTAGAGAGGGGTAAAGATTGAGGAACGTGTGTGCTGGAATCGCTTATAGAAGAGTTGGCAGAAAAATGAGAGCCAAAGAGAGTGGCTTTGTCAGTGGGAGAGCAAGCTATAGAGCCATCAGAACGAATGAGAGGGGGAAAGCTTGAGTTACAGAAGTTTTTGGAGAGGTTTTTGGCTATGGACCAGAAGTATTTGTCAGTGGGAGAGGGGCTAAGGTCATCAACTCTCCTTCTTATAAAGGAAGCCCTAGACATCCGAATCTGAGCAGTACAGCAATTCCAAGCTACAATAAAAGCAGAGCGAGTTAAATCAGAAGGAGAGGCTTGGTAAGATCGGTGTGCCCAATTCCTGGCCTTGATGGCCATGGAGCAGGCATGGTCAACTCAAGGTTTAGGGGGAGAAAAAGTTTTTGTAGAAAAGGGGATGTACGCCTCCATTCCCGTGGTCATGTTCTCGGCAACATTTAGAGCTACCTGATCAGGGTTGCGGGACCGAAAAGCAGTAGTTATCCCATGGGAAGTCAAAGAGGAAGTTATGCAAATTTTCATGTTGGGTATGCTCAAAGTGCCAAAGGCGGCATTGAGTAGGAGGGATTGGTTGAGGGGGAGCAAAAATGGAAGAGATTCAGATCATAGAATGGTCAGATTTACCAAGAGGGAAAAACACAGAATAAGAGTAGTTTGAAGGAGTTAAGTAAAAAATAGGTCAAGAGTATTTGCTGCATGTTAGTGACGATCAGGGACACGAGTAGGATGTTTGAAAATTTGCTCCAGATCGTGAGTAATAGAGAAAGCATGGGCCTCACTTCCTCCCACATCAGTGTGAGAAGAATGAAGCCACTCACTGTGGTGTACATTGAAGTGTCCAATGTGGAGAACTTTGGCATGTGGGTGAGAAGATAGCAAGGACTTATGGCACGAGGACAGATATTCAAAGAAAGACACAAACTCGGTGGAGTTTGGAGATCAGTAGCAGATGCAAAGGAAGATAGTGGTAGTGGAGAGATAGACTTTTAGCCAGAGAACATCAATGTCAGGAGATTCAAGGTCCATAAGCCTCGCAGTAGGAGTGTTAATGTTGCAGTAGGCACAGACTCCACCTTTGGAACAAAAACGAGTATACAGATTATAGTGAGAGATTTGAAATGGGCCAGTGGAAGCATATATGGACAGTTGGGTTTCAGATAGGAGGAGGTTAGAGAGGAAAGGCCCCAAGTGCTGTGCCACAGATGAAAGATTAAAGTTCAGCCCAGGAATGTTAGAATAGTGAAAAGTGAAAGAAGCAGATCTATTGGGAGGTGCAAGGTTCAGGGCAGAACCATTACTACCACCAGGAGTGTCTGCCCTCAAGCCAATAGTGGAGTCAAAAGGATCCCCGAAGATTATTCGCACCCACCTATGCCGGGTACTGGGGGCCATTAGCTGTGGACCTTCCATAAATAATAACAAATGTGAAGTAAAAAGAGAGAAAAAGAGACAGATGTGGGGAATGTTGTTCATTGTCAAATGTAATGGAATAGCAAGAGATGTGTAATGAATACGCTAGAATATTCAGTGTAGATGTAGCATGAAGAAAGAACCGTCCTGAAGGAAAACTCAACCGAGAACTGTCTGTACCAATCCTAGTTTTTTTTTTATTTTTTTTTTAAGAGTGTGACACCGGGACAGGCAGAAACTGCCCTCATCAACAAAGGCCCGGGCACGAGAAAATACCAAGACGAAGGAAAGAAAAAGGTTAAGGGCAAGGCAGAGATGAGGTAATGTCACACAAAGGAAAACGACAGACAGAAAAAATAGTCAAAGTAAAGAGGACCCAGAGATATGGAGGACTAGGCTCTGAGATTACGATAGATCTGCTTTTTGAAGGATGAAAGGTCATAAGAATTAGGAAAGACAGAAGGAGGAAGAGAGTTCCAGAGTCTGGAGGTAGATGGGAAGAAGCAGTCGCTGCACCGACCAATCCGTGAGCTACAAATCTCGACACAGTACCTGTGAGATGAGGCTGCTTGGCGAGTGTTACGAGGCCTCGGCAGTGGAGGAGGGATGCAACTCACCAACTCATCAGAGCAGCGATGGAAGTAGTAGCAATAGAAAAGCGAAAGGGAAGATACCTTACGGCGAAAAGAGAGAGAATCCAGGTTAGAAGTAAGAGAAGGATCATTAATGAGTCTGACTGCCTTAGATTCAACCCTATCAAGAAGATAAGTAAAGGAAGAAGCACCCCAGATGTGTGAGCAGTATTCTAAGCAGGGGCAGATAAGACCTTTGTAATATTTAAGTAACTGCAGTGAGGAAAAGTAATAACGAAAACGAAACAGAACCCCCAATTTTTTGGATGAAGATTTAGAAATTTGGATTATGTGATTCCTCCAAGACAAGTTAGTGGCTATATGGATTCCTTATATATTGATAGAGTTAAGAGGGTAAATTTCATTATTTTCGAAGACAATTGGGTTATCAGGAGGATAAAAAGATAAAGAGAGAGCCAGAAACTGTGTCTTGGAGGCATTGAATTTAACTAAATTTTGAGTGCCCCACTCAGATACTCTCTGCAAATCGGAGTTAAGAGTAGAAGAAAGAGTGATAAGAGATTGATTACGAGATACAGATGAAGGTTGTGAAGAAAAGGCAGAGGAAAAGTGAAGGGTAGAATCATCGGTAAAAGGCATGAAGAAGAGAGGAAGATGGGGATTGTAGAAGATCATTGATGAAGAGAAGGAAGAGAGTAGGTGAAAGAACAGAGCTCTGTGGGACACCACTGGACACAGAGAAAGGGCTAGATGTCGCGCCATCAACAACTACAGATATAGAACGGTCAGTAAGAAAACTGGAAATCAGAGAACAGAAAGAATGGGGTAAAGCCATAGGCAGGGAGTTTGGCCAACAGAGCCTTGTGCCAGACTCTGTCAAAAGCCTTAGAGATATCAAGGGTGACGACAAAGGATTCACCATATTTCCTAAGAGAAGATGACCATACATGAGTAAGATAGGAGAGGAGATCACCAGGGGATCTTACCTTGCGGAAGCCGTACTGGTGATCGGAGATAAGTGAGTTAGATTCAAGGCGTTTCAAGAAGTGAGCATTGAGCAAAGTTTCAAAAACTTTAGCAATAGAGGAGGTTAGAGCAATAGGTCGGTAGTTAGAAGGAATAGAGCGGTCACCCTTCTTAGGAACAGGTTGAATTAGAGCATGCTTCCAAGATGAAGGATAGATACTGGTTGACAGAATGAGGCAAAAAAGACGGCAAAGCACGGGAACCAGTTCATCTGCAAACTCCTTAAGGAACCCTGCAGGGATACCATCGGGACCAGATGCCTTGTTTGTCTTTAGTGAACGAAGAACCTTATGAACTTTGCGTGAAGAAAGGATAAGGGAGGGCATAGGGTTAGAGAGGGGAAATGACTGAGGAACAGGTGCGCTGGAATCGTTGATAGAAGAGTTGGCAGAAAAATGAGAGCCAAAGAGAGTGGCTTTGTCAGTGGGAGAGCAAGCTATAGAACCATCAGAACGAATGAGAGGGGGAAAGCTTGAGTTACAGAAGTTTTTGGAGAGGTTTTTGGCTAAGGACCAGAAGCATTTGTCAGTGGGAGAGGAGTTAAAGTCATCAACTTTCCTTCTTATAAAGGAAGCCTTAGACCTTCGAATCTGAGCAGTACAGCGATTCCTAGCTATAATAAAAGCAGAGCGAGTTAAACCGGAAGGAGAGGCTTGGTAAGATCGGTGAGCCTGATTCCTAGCCTTGATAGCCATGGAGCAGGCACGGTCAAACCAAGGTTTAGGGGGAGAGAAAGTTTTTGTAGAAGAGGGGATGTACGCCTCCATTCCCGCGGTCACGATCTTGGCAACTTTTACAGCTACCCGATCAGGGTTGCGGGACCGAAAGCAGTAGTCATCCCATGGAAAGTCAAAGAGAAAGTTACGCAAATTTTCATATTGAGTTCGCTCGAAGTGCCAAAGGCGGCGTTGAGTAGGAGGGATTGGTGGTGGGGGAGCGAAAATGGAAGAGACAGAGATCATAGAGTGGTCAGATTTACCAAGAGGGGAAAGCATAGAATAAGAGTAGTTTGAAGGGTTAGAAGTAAAAAAAAGGTCAAGAGTGTTAGCAGCATGTTCGTGACGATCAGGAACACGAGTAGGATGTTTGATAATTTGCTCCAGATCGTGAGTAATAGAAAAAGCAAGAGCCTCGCCTCCTCCCACATCAGTGTGAGAAGAATGAAGCCACTCACTGTGGTGTACATTGAAGTCTCCAATGTAGAGAACTTCGGCATGTGGGTGAGAAGATAGCAAGGACTAATGGCACGAGGAGAGATATTCAAAGAAAGACACAAACTCAGTGGAGTTTGGAGAACAGTAGCAGAAGCAAAGGATGATAGTGGTAGTGGAGAGATAGACTTTTAGCCAGAGAACATCAAAGTCAGGAGATTCAAGGTCCATGAGCCTCACAGTAGGAGTGTTAATGTTGCAGTAAGCACAGACCCCACCTTTGGAACAAAAATGAGTATACAGATTATAGTGGGAGACTTGGAAAGGGTCAGTGGAAGCATGTATAGACAACTGGGTTTCAGATAGGAGGAGGAGGTTGCATCCTAATACCTTCAATCGCAGTCTTTAAAAGGGTGGATGGTGATGTGGCCAACCCACTATGCCATATATATGCACCCTAAACCAATAAATGGTCGGAAGAACCCGGTAAGATTTGGTATAAGTAAATGGTAGCTTGTAAGTCAGTAATGTAAAAGTAGTATAATTTATTTCTTCACCATGGCTGTAAATAGATACCTCCCATACTATTCCATTAGTGACGATGAACTTATAAGGCTAACAAACAACGACAAAGTATTTCCCAATTA
Source organism: Halocaridina rubra (assembly GCA_037179515.1). Classification (NCBI taxonomy): domain Eukaryota; kingdom Metazoa; phylum Arthropoda; class Malacostraca; order Decapoda; family Atyidae; genus Halocaridina; species Halocaridina rubra. Next base: position 32,405 of record JAXCGZ010011563.1, on the reverse strand, counting down.
TTTAAGTATCAATGAGCTTGATAAGATGATATTTAACCCACTTGATCTTGAAAATGAAATAAATTTGTTTTTGAATATGAGAAACGCAACCAACACTTTTTCAATTTATATATACTTAAATGAACTGGATTCAGATTTAAATATATCTAATGCATTTTCGGTTTTGTGCATGAACATTAGAAGTCTTGCAAATAATCTTCAAATATTTGTTGATCAATGTTTAACAGAAAATAATATATGTGATGTAATGTTTTTTTCGGAGCCTACGCTGGATAATGATATTGAATCATTGTATAATATAACAGGGTACAATATGTTCACTCAGAACAGAGACAGGAAAGGTGGAGGTGTATGTATGTATGTATGTAGCTAATACGCATAGCTCGAGTGTTATAAAGGAGTGCAGTATGATGGAACGATTCATTGAATGTGTTAGTGTACAGGTACATAACGGTAAGGAAAATTGCTTCTTTGCATCTGTATATAGACCACCAAAGGGGAACATGCCTGAATTCCTTGAAGCTTTACTGAAAGTACTTGATTTTGCAGCAAGAAAAAAGTACAAAACTATTTATTTATTCGGTGATTGGAACTTAGATTTGTTTAAAATAAATGATCAAAGAGTAACTGATTTAATAAACTTAATGTATTCACGTGGCTGCTTTCCAATAACTACTAAACCTACGAGAGTAACTGAAAATACTGCATCTCTAATCGATCATATCTGGACCACAAATCTTGAAGACAACATAAGTAATTACATAGTGTACACCGACATAACAGATCATTTCGCAGTATACTCCCAGTTAAAAAAAGAACATAAATTTGATGCGTATGTAGAAAAATGACATTACTCTGATGATAACATAGCTACATTTACTAGAGATATATCACATGAAAAATGGCGACATATCATTGACATAAATGATGCAAATGAAGCTTTTAATAAATTTCACTGTACATTTAGAGATAAATTTCTAGACTGCTTTCCTCTAAGAAAATAGACTGTAAATAATAAAAACAACAGATGCCCACACATAACTGCAGGATTAAAAAATAGCATCAAAGAAAAACACCGATTAGAAAGGCTTGCATCAAAATGGCCTTTGTCTTTTGGAACCAGATATAAAGCTTACAGGAACAAATTAGTAACACGACTCCGAGCTGCAAAAACTAGATATTTTCAGGATAAGCATAAGAAGGAACAAGGAAACAGCAAGTCCACCTGGAATACAATAAACAGCCTAATGGGACGAAAACAAATTAATCATTCAATGGAAATCAAATTAAAAAATGATAATGACCACACTGCTAATATCTTTAATAATCATTTCTTAACTATAGCACAACCAACACAGGAACAACAAAATGTGCAACAAAACTCACACCAACAGTTTCCTAATAATCCACCAGACTTTTCGTTTTACTCGTATCCTGTAACAAGGGAGGAAGTCACTAAATATATAAAAACCTTAAAACCAAATACAGCGTCGGGATATGATGAAATTCCATCAAACTACTCCAGGTCACTGCCCATTACATTGGTACCCCACTTACCCACATAATCAATCTATGTTTTCAGCAAGGATATTTCCCAGACAAACTAAAAAAGTGCTAAAGTAATACCTATATTTAAGTCAGGCACTGTAGATGATGAAAATAACTATAGACCTATATCTATCTTACCGTCTTTAAGTAAAGTGTTTGAAAAAGCGATTGTTCACAGACTTAAAGAATTCCTTGAAAAGGTCAACCTATTATCTGAAAATCAATACGGATTCCGTAATAATAAGACCACTGAAAAAGTAATAATGAACTTTACAAGTAATGTTTATCAAAATTTGGAAAATAAAAACTTTGTTGCAGGGGTTTTACTAGACTTGTCCAAAGCATTTGACTCATTAGACCATGATATAGTAATAGAAAAACTAACTTGTGTGGGTATTAGGGGAACACCATTACAGTTATTTAAGAGCTACTTGAAAAATAGAAAACAAGCCGTATATTGTAATGGGAAAGCATCTTTGTTGCAAACTATTGAGAGGGGAGTACCACAGGGATCAATACCGGGTCCATTGTTATTTTCAGTTTATATAAATGATATTTACAATGCCAGTAATAAATTCAAATATATTCTTTATGCAGATGACACCAACCTTCTCTTGCATGATAATAACCTTGACCACCTGCATTCTGTTTTAAATAGTGAACTAGAAAAAATAACAAGTGGGTCTCTGTTAATAAATTAAAGCTAAATGTTTCCAAAACAGACTATATCTTATTTCAAAATAGATCTGTAGTACACAATATTGGTCAAGTTAATATGAATGGGTATGAAGTTAAAAGAGTTGCTTGTAAGAAATTTTTGGGAGTAATTATTGATGAAAATTTAAGTTGGAAATATCATATTCAATCTGTCTGCTCAAAACTGTCCAAGGCGTGTGGAATTTTGTATAAAATTCGCCATAACCTAACAAATGAGGCCTTAAAAAGCACTTACTATTCCCTGTGTTATCCTCATATTATATACTGTTTGTCCATCTGGGGTTGTACTTGGCCGTCAATTGTAAGGGATGTATTTGTAACTCAGAAAAGACTGATCAGAACTATTACATATAGTGGAAAATATGACTCAACTTCCTCTTTATTCAAGGAGCTAAACTTGCTTAAATTTAATTACTTGATACAATATTTCTGTCTTATTATTATACATAGTGATGTTAATGATAACAGAAAATTATTTAGATTTATTCAACACAACCATGGAACCAGAGGTAACAATATAAATTTGATATGTCCACAGCAGAGAACAACCTTGTACAAATTTTCTGTTCACTGTTTTGGCCCAAAATGTTGGAATGCATTACCAGAAGATTTAAAAACAATAACTGGCACATCTTTATTTAAAAAGAAACTCATACAGCATTTATTTACTAGGCAAAATCAAACAGCTGTTGATTAATAATTAATACAGTATTGGTGTATCATTATGTCCAGGTTAAGGTCAGGCTACTGTTTTGTTTAATTACAAGATAAGTATGAGCTTGTTATATTGGAGCTTTTGTTAACTATTGCCGTCATACTTTAAATCATGTGAAATGTATATTAAACTGCATGCCAAGGAGCTCTTGCTCAGCAGGCTAGTGCCTCTGAGTATAATGTACATATTTATTCCTGTATGTATACTAAATATTTGGCAATATAATCTATGACTATGACTAAATCTGGAGACAAATCGGCCAGTATGTTTACTCCTAGGTCTCTCTCATTCCCTGTCTCTTGAAGTTCTGCTCTTGCCATTTGCAAGTCAAGCTTAGGCTTTCTTGCACTTATATCCATTCTCATTACCTTACATTTAGAAGTATTGAGTTTCATTAGTTACTTTTATGACCACTCATGCAGACTCTTGAGGTCTTCCTGAAGTTCTCTACCATTGTTCTCGTCTCTTACTCGATTCATAGTCTTTGCATCATCTGTAAACATATTCATGAATGATATTACAGACTCTGGTAGGTCATTTACATATACAAGGTACAAAAGTGGCCCTAGAATCTGAACCCTGTGGAACTGCACTACTAACTCTTCTCCATTCAGACACTGAGTGTCTTACTCTAACCCTCTGTTCCCTTCCTTCTAAGTAAGTTTTAATCCATTGCAAGACATTTCCATTTATTCTCGCCATTGCTTGCAGCTTCTTAATAAGGATTCCGTGTGGGACGGTGTCAAATGCTTTTTGGAAGTTTAGGAATCTGCAATCTGCCCAGCCCTCTCTTTTCTGTAATATTTGACTTACCTCATTATAAAATTCTAATAAGTTTGTTACTGTTAATCTAGCTTCTCTGAAACCATGTTGTCTCACTGACAAAAAATTGAAGGCTTCCAAGAGAGATATATTTTCTTTGTAGTGTCTCCCTAACTTTGCAAACTATGCTGGTCAAGGAAGCAGGTCTATAGTTTACAGCTGTGTCCCTCCTTGCCTTTTTGAAGATAGGTATCACGTTTGCTTGTTTCCAGCATCTTGAAATCTCTCATGATTCCAGCGACTTTTAAAATATGATACATAAATACGTCGATATTAATTAAGCGCATTTCTTAAATACATAAGGGAATATATCATCAGGAGCTGTAGCTTTATGGCCATCTAACTCCATCAGCACTTTTCATACCTCTGTGGCTGAAAAATTTATGTTCTCTAAAATCGGCCCATGAGCTCCTATCTCCGCAATCTGAGAGAGTGGGGTATTTTCTGCTGTAAATACTGACTGAAACTCCTTGTTCAATTTTTCGCAAATATCTTCATCGTCTCAGCTTTAAAACCTGTTCTTTTACCTTCAGTTTTCATCTGATTAACTGTAGGAAAGATTGTGATTTTCTTTAGCTATCCTGGTGATATCCCTTTCATAGTCCCTCTCTGTCTGTCTTCTTTTACTTGGGTAATAATTTTTTGATCTTATAAGTCTTCCAGGCAATTATGCATTTTCTCCTCCTATACCTTTTCAAGCATATATCACTCCACTCCTTTACTCTCTTGCACTCATTATCGAACCATTTCTCTCCGGCATGAATTATTCCTATTTTGGTGGAAGATATACAACAATCTACTATCTTCCCATAATCCTCACAATAGATGTCGTAAATTTTTTATGCAGATTTTTAAAATAAGATCCTTCAGTTAGTATCTGCAAAAGCTCATTAATATTGATGTAGTCTCCCTTTGGATAGCTCCTCCTCATGTTCTCAGTGCCTCTACTTTCAGGTAGAACATCTTCGATAATATACTTCATCAACAACACACATTGGTTACTCTTTCCAACTGGTGGTTCATACTCAATTATTTCCATATCCAGCACATTAGCTATGAATACAAGATCAAGCAGTGATGGTTTATCCCCACCCCTGGCTCTCGTTGGTTCCAGTAAATGTTGGTGTAGGAAGTTTCCATGTACTCATTCTAGGAATCTTGCCCCGAATGAGTCCTCCCCACTGAATGGGTCAAAATTTATCCAATCTATCAGTCTATGCTTAAAATCTCCCATAATCAATATTCTACATATTCTTTAGTGTGCAATGTTAACAACTGAGTTTATGACTTCAGTAGTACCTATATGACTTCCCTCATAAACTTCTAGCCTATGTTGGTTCCTTGGTGGGCTATATACAACAGTTATTATAATGCTCTCTGATCCAGTATTTATGCGAGCAACAAGAAATTCCCTGAACTCGCTTTCTATCACAGAGTTTATTTCTTCAACCTGAAAGCTTTCACTTATGAGCAGTGCTATCCATCACACTAGTTCTCTAAGATCTTTCAACCCTTAATATTCTGAAGCCCTTTGGAAAATTGTGACACTGTTTATGTCCTCACTTAACTTAGTCTCTGTAACCACTACTATATGTGCCCTACTGTTGTGAATCCTATCTTCTAATTTTACTGCCTTACCAGCCATTCCATATGCGTTTGTGTTCAGCTGTCTTAATTAGGCCCCATCCCCTGATCTTCTTTCCTTATCTTCTTTATCTCCCCTTTGTCTGGAAGAACTCTGAAAACAAAATTTTTCTTCTCTCCTTCATTTCTTTCCTCATTTAACTCTCTGGCCTCTTGCAACAAGTTTGTGATCCTTTCCATCGCTTCCTGTGTTTTGTATGGTCTAATGATCACTGTTTTGAATTCATGAAGGTCTTTTAGGTTTTTTCTCATTAATTTTTCTCTACATGTGTCCCCTCTCTCAATGGTTACTTTGTTGGTCTTTCCTTTCCCTCCCTACAATATTTACCAAGTTGGTGAATGCTTACAATATCCCCTGGATCACATACTACTCCAAGCTTCCTTATCCGGTCTAAAATCCTAGTTTTATTTCTTCAAGTTTCCTCTGCCATGTTGACTCACTTATGGGTAAGATTACCACTGTCTTCTCTTTATCAAGTGCCTGTTTAATCAGTGGATCGGCCCTTTACACCAGAACTTCTTTCATTTTTTTTATTATTGTTTCTTTATGGTCAGCCGTTTGTAGATCTTCCAGTGCCACCACCCTCACAGCCTCTTATACTGCCATATTTCACTTTAGTGCATCCACAAAGGAAGTTGTCATGGCATCATGTTCAGCATTTAGCTCCTGAAACTCTTTTCTAAACTGATTGATGTTTTCCTTTATCTGGACATTCTAAGCTGCAATCTTGTTTCTCTCAAAAGGGAGTAGTGAAGTAACATTTATTTCAGTCAGGTTGCCATTCAACTGATAGTTATCTTCTTGTTTAGAAATTCTGGTTTCTAGTTCACTCTTTTCTCCTTCCAGCTTCTTTTTTTAATTTTTCTAGTTCTTTTCTCTCTTACCCTTTTACTCTATTTAATTCCTCCAGAGACCTTACTTCCTCTCTAAGTTTTTCATTCTCTTTCATTTCTCTATCCATATTCGAATTTCATCATGCAGTTTTATTGAAACTGTCTAAAGATCCTTGACTTTTTGTTTCAGCCTTCTAAGAGCCACTCCTCCTCGATAGTGTTACTTCCTATGTGTTGCTTCTTTGATGGGCTTCCTTACTACAGACATACACACTCACACACACACGCACACACACATACACACACATACTTATATATATATATATATATATATATATATATATATATATATATATATATATATATATATATATATACATACATATACACACATGTACATGTACATACACATACGCACACACACCCACCCTTCCCATTTATATTAAATTGATAACTAGTTTTTATACACGAAATAATTGAATAATTAAATAAATACCAAAAATACACCTGTCCACAGTACTGAGTTAAGTTGCCATGTAGTACAACTGTCTTATTTTCTTATTTATTTTTTCTTTTCTTTTAGCTTTCACTTTTACTATTTTTTTATTTTGTATATATATTGAGTTAAATGTAAAGTCTGATCCTGTGATAACATATCTTGGTTAGCTAGTGAGTTTATCAGTTAAGAAGAATATATAGCAGAAACAGGTGGGTGCCTCCTCAGACACAAATTCAAATTTTCCTTCAGGTTTGACTTTGTTTTTGTTGCATTTTTTTTTCTTTTTCTTTTTATCCTCAAATTACCATACTCAAATTTTTAAGTTAAGATGTGTGTTACCAGAAAAGAGATAAATTGAGTCACTAAATAGCACTTATATGGAGATATAAAAATTCTGTGTGAAGCTTAAATAAAGTTTTTCTCTTCTTTTTTTCTCTTTCTCTTCTTCTTTCTATATTCTGTGAGAGGGAGAACATAAAAATGAGGCCATCTCTTTCCCAAACCTCTCCCACCCATGGGTCGGGAGGAGGGGTAGCTATTAGGAGACTAAAACAGAAAATCAAGGATTTAGAGGCAATGGTTATAAGCCTTGATGATAAAATTCGGAATATGGATAGAGAAATGAAAGAGAATGAAACACTCAGAGAACAAATAAGATCTTAGGAGGAAGCAAATAAAGCACAAGGGCAGGAGAGAAAGGAACTAGAAAAAAGAATAAAGAAGCTGGAAGGGGAAAAGAGTGAAATAGAAACTAGAATTTCTAAACAAGAAGATAAAAACAAACAGCTAAATGACAACCTAAATGAATTAGATGTTAGTTCACTGCTCTCTTCTGAGAGAGACGAGATTGCTGCTTGGAATGTCCAGATTAAGGAAAACATTGAACAATTTAGAAAAGAGTTCCAGGAGCTGCATATGGAACATGATGCCATGAAAACTTCCTTTGCTGATGCACTAAAGGGGAATGTGGCAGTAAAAGAGGCTGTAAAGGTGGTGGCACTGGAAAACATACAAACAGTTGACTATAATGAGACAGTAATCGAAAGAATAAAAGATGTTGTGATGGAAAGGGCAAACCGACTCATCAAACAGGCACTTGATAAAGAGAAGACAGTGGTAATCTCAGGCATAAGCAAATCCCAAGAGCCAACATGGCAGGGGAGACTTGAAGAAAATAGAACTAGGGTTGTAGACCTGATAAGAAAGCTTGGAGTAGTTTGTGGTCCTGAAGACATTGTAAACATACACCAACTAGGTAAATATTCGAGAGAAGGAAAGCCGAGACCAACAAAAGTAACCTTTGAGAGAGGGGAAACATGTAGGGAAATATTGTTGAGAAAAAAAAGTCTAAAAGACCTTCAAGAATTCAAAGAAGTGTTCATTAGACGATACAGAACACAGGAAGAGATGGGAAAGATCAAAAACTTGTTGCAAGAGGCAAGAAGGTTAAATGAGGAAAGGAATGAAGAAGAGAATAAAAATTTTCATTTCAGAGTTCTTCCAAACAAAGGGAAGATAAAGAAGATAATGACAGAAGATCAGGGATGGGCCTGTTGATACATAAATGCTGATGGATTAGCTGGTAAGGCAGTAGAATTAAAAGATAGGATCCACAACAGCAAGGCAGATATAGTAGCAATTATAGAGACTAAGTTGAGTGAGGACATAAACAGTGTCACAGTTTTTCCTAAGGGCTTCAGAATATTAAGGGTTGAAAGATCTGAGAGGACTGGTGGAGGGATAGCACTGCTCATAAGTGAAAGGATTCAAGTTGAAGAAATAAACTTGGCTATAGAAAGTGAGTTCAAGGAATTTTTTGTTGCTCGCATAAATACTGGGTCAGAGAGCATTATAATAACTGTTTTATATAACACACCAAGGAACCAGAATAGGCTAGAAGTTTATGAGGAAAGTCATATAGGTACTACTGAAGTCATAAACTCAGTTGCTAACATGACACGGGAGAGAAAATGTAGGATTTTGATTATGGGAGACTTTGATCATAAAGAGATAGATTGGATAAATCTTGACCCACACAGTGGCGAGGACTCATTTGGGGCAAGATTCCTAGATTGCGTATAAGGGAATTTCCTACACCAACATGTAATGGAACCAACGATGGCCAGGGGTGGGGATGAGCCATCACTACTTGATCTAGTATTCACAGACAATGTGTTGGATATTGAAAAAATTGAGTATGAACCACCAATTGGAAAGAGTGACCACTGTGTGTTGTTGATGGAGTATATCATTGAAGATATTCTGCCTGAGAGTAAAGGCACTGAGGACATGAGGAGGAACTATCCGAAAGGAGATTACATCAAAATGAATGAGCTTTTTGCAGTTATTGACTGGAAAACCTTATTTTATAACAAATCTGTACAAGAAATGTATGACATCTTTTGTGAGAAACATGGGAAGATAGTAAAGTGCTGCATTCCTGTCACCAAAGTAGGTGTAATTCATGCCAGAGAGAAATGGTTCGATAATGAGTGTAATAGAGCTAAGGAGTGGAAAGAAAAAATGCTGGAAAAGGTATAGGAGGAGAAAAAACATAAATGCCTGGCAAACCTACAAAAGAGCAAGAAATGACTACCTAAGTAAAAGGAGAGAGGCAGAGAGAGACTATGAGAGGGACATCACCAGGAAGGCTAAAGAAAATCCCAAGCTTTTCCACAGCTTTATCAGAGGAAAACTGAAGGTAAAAGAACAGGTTTTAAGGCTAAAGAGAGCGGATGGAAGCATCACTGAGACGGATGAAGAAATCTGCAAAGAATTAAAGAAGGAGTTTCAGTCAGTATTTACAGCAGAAAATACCCCACCCCCTCAGAATGTAGAGATAGAAGCTCAAGGGCCGGTATTAGAGACCATCAACCTTACAGCCACAGAGGTATGCAAAGCGCTGATGGTTTTAGATGTTCATAAAGCTACAGGTCCTGATGACATATCCCCTCATGTGCTTAAAATATGCGCAAACTCAATATCAGTGGCACTAAGTATCATATTTAAAAAGTCATTGGAGTCAGGGGAGATTCCAAGATGCTGGAAACAAGCAAATGTGATACCTATCTTCAAAAAGGGAAGGAGGGATACGGCTCTGAACTATAGACCAGTTTCCTTGACCAGCATAGTTTGCAAAGTTATGGAGAAACTACTAAGGAAACATATCTCTCTTCACTTGGAATCCTTCAACTTTTTGTCAATGAGGCAACATGGCTTCAGAGAAGGTAGATCAACAGTAACAAACTTATTAGAATTTTATGATGAGGTAAGCCGAATCTTACAGGAAAGAGAGGGCTGGGCAGATTGCATATTCCTAGACTTCCAGAAAGCGTTTGACACTGTTCCACATTGGAGACTTATTAGGAGTCAAAGTCAAAGTCAAATGTCTTGGAATGGATAAAAACTTACATAGAATGAAGGGAACAGAGGGTTAGAGTAAGACACTCAGTGTCTGAATGGAGAAAGAGTTAGTAGTGGAGTTCCACAGGGTTCAGTTTTAGGGCCACATTTGTTCTTTGTATATGTAAATGACCTACCAGAGTCTGTAAATTCATTCATGAATATGTTTGCAGATGATGCAAAGATTGTGAAAAAAGTAAAAAACGAGAACAATGGTAGAGAACTTCAGGAGGATCTAAGTAGTCTGCATGAGTGGTCAGAAAAGTAGCTAATGAAATTCAGTACTTCAGAATGTAAGGTAATGAGAATGGGTACAAGAGCAAGAAGGCCCAAGCTTGACTACTCGGTGGCAGGAGTACAACTTCAAGAGACAGAAAATGAGAGAGATGTAGGAGTAAACATACTGGCAGATTTGTCTCCAGAAATACATAAAAATGGCATAGTAAGGGTAGCATATGCATTCTTATCAAATGTAAGGGTAGCCTTCAGGAACATGGACAAGGAAATGTTCAGAAATATTTATGTAACCTATGTGAGGCCAAAACTCGAATATGCAGCCCCCTTTTGGAATCCACACTTGAAAAAGCACATAGCTAAGCTTGAAAAAGCTCAAAGACATGCCACGAAACTGGTGCCAGAAATACGCAATCTCAGTTATGATGAGAGGCTGAGGGAATTAGACTTCCATCACTGGAAGCTAGAAGGTTGAGGGGGGATATGGTGACAGTCTTTAAATTCCTTCATGGTTATGATAGAGTGGATAGAGATCGATATTTTGTTATGGCAGGCTCTAGAACTAGAGGTCATAGTTTGAAGCATCGTAAGAAAACTTCTTTGCAGGATGTAAGGAAATACTTTTTCAGTGTAAGAGTAGTTGATAATTGGAATTGGCTAAGCGAGGAGGTAGTTAATGCTATCTCAATCCATAGTTTTAAGCAGGTATGATAAGTATCACTAAGTATAAAATGGAACCGATCAGGAGAAGGGAAGATACGAGTTTTGGGCTCTTTCCCGTACACACAGTTAGGTAAGTACACTTAGGTAAGTACTTACAAACACACACACACACACACATACACACACACACACACACACACACACACACACACACACACACACACACACACACACACACACACACACACACACACCAAAATGAATGAGTTTATTTGCAGTTGATGACTGGAGGACCTTATTTAACAACAAATTTGTACAAGATATGTGCGACATCTTTTGTGAGGAATATGGGAAGATAGTAGATTGCTGCATTCCTGTCACCAAAATAGGAGTAATTCATGTCAGAGAAATATGGTTCAATAATGAGTGTAAGAGAGATAAGGAGTGGAGAGATAAATGCTGGAAAAGGCATATGAGGAGAAAAAATATAAATGCCTGGCAGCCTTATAATAGAGCAGAAAAATGATTACCTAAGTAAAAGATGAGAGGCAAAGAGAGAATATGAAGTGGATATAACCAAGAAGGCTAAAAAAAAATTCTGTTAAGAGATAAATGCTGGAAAAGGTATAAGAGGAGAAAAAATTTATATTCCTGGCAGCCTTATAAAAGAGCAAAAAATGATTACCTAAGTAAAAGAAGAGAGGCAAAGAGACAATATGAAATGGATATAACCAGGAAGGCTAAAAAAATCTCAACCTTTTCCACATCTTTATCAGAGTAAAACTGAAGGTAACAGAGCAGGTTTTAAAGCATAAGAGAGCGGATGGAAGCATCACTGAGACGAATGAAGAGATCTGCGAAGAATTGAACGTGGAGTTTCAGTCAGTATATACAGTAGAAAATATCCCACCCCCTCAGATTGCAGAGATAGAAGCTCATGGGACGGTATTAGAGAACATAATCTTTTCAACCACAGAGGTATGCAAAGTGCTGATGGACTTAGATGTCCATAATGCTACATGTCCTGATGATATATCCCCTTATGTACTTAGTAAATGCGCTAACTCAATGTAAGCATCACGAAGTATTATATTTAAAAATTCTCTGGAGTCAGGGAGGATTCCAAGATGCTGGAAACAAGCGAACGTGAAACCTATCTTCAAAAAGGGAATGAGGGATATGGCTCTAAACTATAGACTTTTTTTTATGAGTGTGACACCGGGACAGGCAGAAACTGCCTTCATTAATAAAGGGCCGGGCACTAGAAAATACCAAGACGAAGGAAAAGAAAAAGGTTAGGGACAAGGCAGAAATGAGGTAATGTCACACAAAGGAAAACGACAGACACAAAAAACAGCCACAGTACAGAGGACCCAGAGATATGGAGGTCTAGGCCCATTAGATGACGATAGATCTACTTTTTGAAGGTTGAAAGGTCATAAGAATTAGGAAAGACAAAGTTATGGAGAAACTATTAAGGAAGCACATCTCTCTTCACTTGGAATCCTTCAGTGAGGCAACATGGCTTCAGAGAAGGTAGATCAACAGTAACAAACTTATTAGCATCTTATTATGAGGTGATTCGATTATTACAGGAAAGAGAGAGCTGGGCAGATTGCATATTCCTAGCCTTCCAGCAAGCATTTGACACTGTCCCACACAGGAGACTTATTAAGAAGCTGTAAGCAAAGGCAAGAATAGGTGGAAATGTCTTGGAATGAATAAAAACATACTTAAAAGGAAGGGAACAAAGGGTTAGAGTAAGACACTCAGAGTCCGAATAGAGAAGAGTTAGTAGTGGAGCTATAAAGAGTTGAGTTTTAGGGCCACTTTTGTTCTTTGCATATGTAAATGAACTAAGAGAGTTTGAAAATTCATTAATGAATATGTTTGCAGATGATGCAAAGATTGTGAAAAAGTAGGAAATGAGAACAATGGTAGCGAACTTCAGCAAGATCTAAATAGTCTTCATGAGTGGTCAGAAAATTGGCGAATGAAATTCAGTACTTCTAAATGAAAGGTAATGAGAATGGATACAAGTGCAAGAAGGCCCAAACTTAGCTACTAGGTGGTAGGGGTAGAACTTCAAGAGACAAAGAATGAGAGAGATCTAGGAGTAAACAAGCTGGTCGATTTGTCTCCAGAATTGCATATAAAAGGCATAGTAAGGGCAGCAAAATCTTTCTTAGCATTTGTAAGGGTAGCCTTCAGGCACATGGACAAGGAAATGTTCAGAAATATTTATGTAACATACATGAGGCCAAAGCTTGAATATGCAGCCCCCTTTTGGAGTCCGCACTTGAAAAAGCACATAGTTATGCTGGAAAAAGTTCGGATACCTGCTGCGTGACTGGTGCCAGAAATACGCAATCTCAGTTATGATGAGAGGCTGAGGGAATTAGACTTACCGTCATTCGAAGTTAGAATACTGAGGGTGGGTATGGTGACGGTCTTTAAATTCCTTCATGATTATGACAGAGTGGAAAGGGATAGATATTTAGATATGGCTGGTACTAGAAATAGAGGTCATAGTTTGAAGCTCCAAAAGAAATCTTTGCAGGATGTATGAAAATACTTTTTTTTTTAGTGTAAGAGTAGTTGATAATTGGAATTCGCTAGGCGAGGAGGTAGTTAATGGTAAGTCAATCCATAGCTTTAAGGACAAATATGATACGTATCACTAAGTACAATATGGAACAGTCAAGGAGACGAGAAGTTATGAGCTTGGGGCTCCTAATTACAGTTAGGTAATTACACATACATACACAAAGAAAAACACACATACATACACACACACATGCACACACAGACAGACAGAAAGGCAGACACAGACACACACACACACACACACACACACACACACACACACACACACACACACACGCACACACACACAGGAAAACGTCCTTTGCTGATGCACTAAAGGGGAATGTGGCAGTAAAAGAGGCTGTAAAGGTGGTGGCACTGGAAAACATACAAACAGTTGACTATAAAGAGACAGTAATCGAAAAAATGAAAGACGTTGTGATGGAAAGGGCAAACCCACTCATCAGACAGGCACTTGATAAGGAGAAGACAGTGGTAATCTCAGGCATAAGTGAATCTCAGGAGCCAACATGGCAGGGGAGACTTGAAGAAAATAAAGCTAACTTTGTAGACCTGATAAGAAAGCTTGGAGTAGTATGTGGTCCTGAGGATATTGTAAACATACACCAACTAGGTAAATATTCGAGGGAAGGAAAGCCGAGACCAACAAAAGTAACCTTTGAGAGAGGGGAGACATGTAGGGAAATATTGTTGAGAAAAAAAAGTCTAAAAGACCTTCAAGAATGCAAAGAAGTGTTCATTAGACGATACAGAACACAGGAAGAGATGGGAAAGATCAAAAACTTGTTGCAAGAGGCAAGAAGGTTAAATGATGAAAGAAATGAAGAAGAGAAGAAAAATTTTCGTTACAGAATACTTCCAGACAAAGGGGAGATAAAGAAGATAATGACAGAAGATCAGGGGATGGGGCCTCATTAAGATTGTTATACACAAATGCTGATGGATTAGCTGGTAAGGCAGTAGAATTAAAAGATAGGATTCACAACAGTAAGGCAGATATAGTAGCAATTACAGAGACTAAGTTGAGTGAGGACATAAACAGTGTCACAGTTTTTCCTAAGGGCTTCAGAATACTAAGGGTCGAAAGATCTGAGAGGACTGGTGGAGGGATAGCACTGCTCATAAGTGAGAGGATTCAAGTTGAAGAAATAAACTTGGCTATAGAAAGTGAGTTCAGGGAATTTCTTGTTGCTCGCATAAATACTGGGTCAGAGAGCATTATAATAACTGTTGTATACAACCCACCAAGGAACCAAAATAGGCTTGAAATTTATGAGGAAAGTCATATAGGTACGATTGAAGTCATAAACTCAGTTGTTAACATGGCACGGGAGAAAAAATGTAGGATTTTGATTATGGGAGACTTTAATCATAAAGAGATAGATTGGATAAATCTTGACCCACACAGTGGTGAGGACTCATTTGGGGCAAGATTCCTAGATTGCGTACAAGGGAATTTCCTACACCAACATGTAATGGAACCAACAAGAGCCAGGGGTGGGGATGAGCCATCACTACTTGATCTAGTGTTCACAGATAATGTGTTGGATATTGAAAATATTGAGTATGAACCACCAATTGGAAAGAGTGACCACTGTGTGTTGTTGATGGAGTATATCATTGAAGACATTCTTCCTGAGAGTAGAGGCACTGAGGACATGAGGAGGAACTATCCGAAAGGATATTACATCAAAATGAATGAGCTTTTTGCAGTTATTGACTGGAGAACCTTATTTTGCAACAAATCTGTACAAGAAATGTATGACATCTTTTGTGAGAAATATGGGAAGATAGTAGATTGCTGCATACCTGTCACCAAAGTAGGTGTAATTCATGCCAGAGAGAAATGGTTCGATAATGGGTGTAAAAGAGCTAAGGAGTGGAGAGACAAATGCTGGAAAAGGTATAGGAGGAGAAAAAACATAAATGCCTGGCAAACCTACAAAAGAGCAAGAAATGACTACCTAAGTAAAAGAAAAGAGGCAGAGAGAGATTATGAGAGGGACATCACCAGGAAGGCTAAAGAAAATCCCAAGCTTTTCCACAGCTTTATCAGAGGAAAACTGAAGGTAAAAGAACAGGTTTTAAGGCTAAAGAGAGCGGATGGAAGCATCACTGAGATGGACGAAGAGATCTGCAAAGAATTGAACAAGGAGTTTCAGTCAGTATTTACAGTAGAAAATACCCCACCCCCTCAGATTGCAGTGATAGAAGCTCAAGGGCCGGTATTAGAGAACATCAACCTTACAGCCGCAGAGGTATGCAAGGCGCTGATGGATTTAGATGTTCATAAAGCTACAGGTCCTGATGACATATCCCCTCATGTGCTTAAAAAATGCGCAAACACAATATCAGTGGCACTAAGTATCATATTTAAGGAGTCACTGGAGTCGGGGGAGATTCCAAGATGCTGGAAACAAGCAAATGTGATACCTATCTTCAAAAAGGGAAGGAGGGATACGGCTCTGAACTATAGACCAGTTTCCTTGACCAGCATAGTTTGCAAAGTTATGGAGAAACTACTAAGGAAACATATCTCTTTTCACTTGGAATCCTTCAACTTTTTGTCAGTGAGGCAACATGGCTTCAGAGAAGGAAGATCAACAGTAACAAACTTATTAGAATTTTATGATGAGGTAAGCCAAATCTTACAGGAAAGAGAGGGCTGGGCAGATTGCATATTCCTAGACTTCCAGAAAGCGTTTGACACTGTTCCACATGGGAGACTTATTAGGAAGCTGCAATCAATGGCTAGAATAGGTGGAAATGTCTTGGAATGGATAAAAACTTACTTAGAAGGAAGGAAACAGAGAGTTAGAGTAAGACACTCAGTGTCTGAATGGAGAAGAGTTAGTAGTGGAGTTCCACAGGGTTCA
The DNA here is from genome assembly GCA_037179515.1 of Halocaridina rubra. Lineage (NCBI taxonomy): Eukaryota > Metazoa > Arthropoda > Malacostraca > Decapoda > Atyidae > Halocaridina > Halocaridina rubra. Next base: position 15,844 of record JAXCGZ010011563.1, on the reverse strand, counting down.
GTTTTAGGGCCACTTTTGTTCCTTGTATATGTAAATGACCTACCAGAGTCTGTAAATTCATTCATGAATATGTTTGCAGATGATGCAAAGGTTGTGAAGGAAGTAAAAAACGAGAACAATGGTAGAGAACTTCAGGAGGATCTAAATAATCTGCATGAGTGGTCAGAAAAGTGGCTAATGAAATTCAATACCTCAAAATGTAAGGTAATGAGAATGGGTGCAAGTGCAAGAAGGCCCAAGCTTGACTACTCGGTGGCTGGAGTACAACTTCAAGAGACAGAAAATGAGAGAGATCTAGGAGTAAACATACTGGCAGATTTGTCTCCAGAAATACATATAAATGGCGTAGTAAGGGCAGCATATGCATTCTTATCAAATGTAAGGGTAGCCTTCAGGCACATGGACAAGGAAATGTTCAGAAATATTTATGTACCCTATGTGAGGCCAAAACTCGAATATGCAGCCCCCTTTTGGAATCCGCACTTGAAAAAGCACATAGCTAAGCTTGAAAAAGTTCAAAGACATGCCACGAAACTGGTGCCAGAAATACGCAATCTCGGTTATGATGAGAGGCTGAGGGAATTAGACTTGCCATCACTCGAAGCTAGAAGAGTAAGGGGGGATATGGTGACAGTCTTTAAATTCCTTCATGGTTATGATAGAGTGGATAGGGATCGATATTTCGATATGGCTGGCTCTAGAACTAGAGGTCATAGTTTGAAGCTTCGTAAGAAAACTTGTTTGCAGGATGTAAGGAAATACTTTTTCAGTGTAAGAGTAGTTGATAATTGGAATTCGCTAAGCGAGGAGGTAGTTAATGCTATCTCAATCCATAGTTTTAAGGACAGGTACGATAAGTATCACTAAGTCTAAAAATGAAACCGATCAAGAGACGGGAAGATACGAGCTTTGGGCTCTTTCCCGTAAACACAATTAGGTAATCACAATTAGGTAATCACACGCAATTACATAGACTAAGTTGAGTGAGGACATAAACAGTGTCACAGTTTTTCCTAAGGGCTTCAGAATACTAAGGGTTGAAAGATCTGAGAGGACTGGTGGAGGGATAGCACTGCTCATAAGTGAGAGGATTCAAGTTGAAGAAATAAACTTGGCTATAGAAAGTGAGTTCAGGGAATTTCTTGTTGTTTGCATAAATACTGGGTCAGAGAGCATTATAATAACTGTTGTATACAACCCACCAAGGAACCAAAATAGGCTTGAAATTTATGAGGAAAGTCATATAGGTACTATTGAAGTCATAAACTCAGTTGTTAACATGGCACGGGAGAAAAAATGTAGGATTTTGATTATGGGAGACTTTAATCATAAAGAGATAGATTGGATAAATCTTGACCCACACAGTGGTGAGGACTCATTCGGGGCAAGATTCCTAGATTGCGTACAAGGGAATTTCCTACACCAACATGTAATGGAACCAACAAGAGCCAGGGGTGGGGATGAGCCATCACTACTTGATCTAGTGTTCACAGACAATGTGTTGGATATTGAAAATATTGAGTATGAACCACCAATTGGAAAGAGTGACCACTGTGTGTTGTTGATGGAGTATATCATTGAAGATATTCTTCCTGAGAGTAGAGGCACTGAGGACATGAGGAGGAACTATCCGAAAGGAGATTACATCAAAATGAATGAGCTTTTTGCAGTTATTGACTGGAGAACCTTATTTTACAACAAATCTGTACAAGAAATGTATGACATCTTTTGTGAGAAATATGGGAAGATAGTAGATTGCTGCATACCTGTCACCAAAGTAGGTGTAATTCATGCCAGAGAGAAATGGTTCGATAATGGGTGTAAAAGAGCTAAGGAGTGGAGAGACAAATGCTGGAAAAGGTATATGAGGAGAAAAAACATAAATGCCTGGCAAACCTACAAAAGAGCAAGAAATGACTACCTAAGTAAAAGGAGAGAGGCAGAGAGAGATTATGAGAGGGACATCACCAGGAAGGCTAAAGAAAATCCCAAGCTTTTCCACAGCTTTATCAGAGGAAAACTGAAGGTAAAAGAACAGGTTTTAAGGCTAAAGAGAGCGGATGGAAGCATCACTGAGATGGACGAAGAGATCTGCAAAGAATTGAACAAGGAGTTTCAGTCAGTATTTACAGTAGAAAATACCCCACCCCCTCAGATTGCAGTGATAGAAGCTCAAGGGCCGGTATTAGAGAACATCAACCTTACAGCCACAGAGGTATGCAAAGCGCTGATGGATTTAGATGTTCATAAAGCTACAGGTCCTGATGACATATCCCCTCATGTGCTTAAAAAATGCGCAAACACAATATCAGTGGCACTAAGTATCATATTTAAGGAGTCACTGGAGTCGGGGGAGATTCCAAGATGCTGGAAACAAGCAAATGTGATACCTATCTTCAAAAAGGGAAGGAGGGATACGGCTCTGAACTATAGACCAGTTTCCTTGACCAGCATAGTTTGCAAAGTTATGGAGAAACTACTAAGGAAACATATCTCTCTTCACTTGGAATCCTTCAACTTTTTGTCAGTGAGGCAACATGGCTTCAGAGAAGGTAGATCAACAGTAACAAACTTATTAGAATTTTATGATGAGGTAAGCCAGATCTTAAAGGAAAGAGAGGGCTGGGCAGATTGCATATTCCTAGACTTCCAGAAAGCGTTTGACACTGTTCCACATGGGAGACTTATTAAGAAGCTGCACTCAATGGCTAGAATAGGTGGAAATGTTTTGGAATGGATAAAAACTTACTTAGAAGGAAGGGAACAGAGGGTTAGAGTAAGACACTCAGTGTCTGAATGGAGAAGAGTTAGTAGTGGAGTTCCACAGGGTTCAGTTTTAGGGCCACTTTTGTTCCTTGTATATGTAAATGACCTACCAGAGTCTGTAAATTCATTCATGAATATGTTTGCAGATGATGCAAAGATTGTGAAGAAAGTAAAAAACGAGAACAATGGTAGAGAACTTCAGGAGGATCTAAATAATCTGCATGAGTGGTCAGAAAAGTGGCTAATGAAATTCAATACCTCAAAATGTAAGGTAATGAGAATGGGTACAAGTGCAAGAAGGCCCAAGCTTGACTACTAGGTGGCTGGAGTACAACTTCAAGAGACAGAAAATGAGAGAGATCTAGGAGTAAACATACTGGCAGATTTGTCTCCAGAAATACATATAAATGGCATAGTAAGGGCAGCATATGCATTCTTATCAAATGTAAGGGTAGCCTTCAGGCACATGGACAAGGAAATGTTCAGAAATATTTATGTAACCTATGTGAGGCCAAAACTCGAATATGCAGCCCCCTTTTGGAATCCGCACTTGAAAAAGCACATAGCTAAGCTTGAAAAAGTTCAAAGACATGCCACGAAACTGGTGCCAGAAATACGCAATCTCGGTTATGATGAGAGGCTGAGGGAATTAGACTTGCCATCACTCGAAGCTAGAAGAGTAAGGGGGGATATGGTGACAGTCTTTAAATTCCTTCATGGTTATGATAGAGTGGATAGGGATCGATATTTCGATATGGCTGGCTCTAGAACTAGAGGTCATAGTTTGAAGCTTCGTAAGAAAACTTCTTTGCAGGATGTAAGGAAATACTTTTTCAGTGTAAGAGTAGTTGATAATTGGAATTCGCTAAGCGAGGAGGTAGTTAATGCTATCTCAATCCATAGTTTTAAGGACAGGTACGATAAGTATCACTAAGTCTAAAAATGGAACCGATCAGGAGACGGGAAGATACGAGCTTTGGGCTCTTTCCCGTAAACACAATTAGGTAATCACAATTTGGTAAAAACACACACACAAATGTTCAAAAGTATTTATGTAACCTATGTGAGGCCAAAACTCGAATATGCAGCCCCCTTTTGGAATCCGCACTTGAAAAAGCACATAGCTAAGCTTGAAAAAGTTCAAAGACATGCCACGAAACAGGTGCCAGAAATACGCAATCTCAGTTATGATGAGAGGCTGAGGGAATTAGACTTACCATCACTCGAAGCTAGAAGAGTGAGTGAGGGGGGATATGGTGACAGTCTTTAAATTCCTTCATGGTTATGATAGAGTGGATAGGGATCGATATTTTGATATGGCTGGCTCTAGAACTAGAGGTCACAGTTTGAAGCTTCGTAAGGAAACTTCTTCGCAGGATGTAAGGAAATACTTTTTCAGTGTAAGAGTAGTTGATAATTGGAATTGGCTAAGCGAGGAGGTAGTTAATGCTATCTCAATCCATAGTTTTAATGACAGGTATGATAAGCATGACTAAGTATAAAATGGAACCTCTCAGGAGACGGGAAGATACGAGCTTTTGGCTCTTTCCCGTAAACACAATTAGGTAATCACAATTAGGTAATCACACACACAGTAGTGGAGTTCCACAGGGTTCAGTTTTAGGGCCACTTTTGTTCCTTGTATATGTAAATGACCTACCAGAGTCTGTAAATTCATTCATGAATATGTTTGCAGATGATGCAAAGATTGTGAAGAAAGTAAAAAACGAGAACAATGGTAGAGAACTTCAGGAGGATCTAAATAATCTGCATGAGTGGTCAGAAAAGTGGCTAATGAAATTCAATACTTCAAAATGTAAGGTAATGAGAATGGGTACAAGTGCAAGAAGGCCCAAGCTTGACTACTCGGTGGCTGGAGTACAACTTCAAGAGACAGAAAATGAGAGAGATCTAGGAGTAAACATACTGGCAGATTTGTCTCCAGAAATACATATAAATGGCATAGTAAGGGCAGCATATGCATTCTTATCAAATGTAAGGGTAGCCTTCAGGCACATGGACAAGGAAATGTTCAGAAATATTTATGTAACCTATGTGAGGCCAAAACTCGAATATGCAGCCCCCTTTTGGAATCCGCACTTGAAAAAGCACATAGCTAAGCTTGAAAAAGTTCAAAGACATGCCACGAAACTGGTGCCAGAAATACGCAATCTCAGTTATGATGAGAGGCTGAGGGAATTAGACTTACCATCACTCGAAGCTAGAAGAGTGAGGGGGGATATGGTGACAGTCTTTAAATTCCTTCATGGTTATGATAGAGTGGATAGGGATCGATATTTTGATATGGCTGGCTCTAGAACAAGAGGTCATAGTTTGAAGCATCGTAAGAAAACTTCTTTGCAGGATGTAAGGAAATACTTTTTCAGTGTAAGAGTAGTTGATAATTGGAATTGGCTAAGCGAGGAGGTAGTTAATGCTATCTCAATCCATTCCATAGTTTTAAGGACAGGTATGATAAGGATCACTAAGTATAAAATGGAACCTCTCAGGAGACGGGAAGATACGAGCTTTGGGCTCTTTCCCGTAAACACAATTAGGTAATCACAATTAGGTAATCACAATTAGGTAATCACACACACAGTAGTGGAGTTCCACAGGGTTCAGTTTTAGGGCCACTTTTGTTCCTTGTATATGTAAATGACCTACCAGAGTCTGTAAATTCATTCATGAATATGTTTGCAGATGATGCAAAGATTGTGAAGAAAGTAAGAAACGAGAACAATGGTAGAGAACTTCAGGAGGATCTAAATAATCTGCATGAGTGGTCAGAAAAGTGGCTAATGAAATTCAATACTTCAAAATGTAAGGTAATGAGAATGGGTACAAGTGCAAGAAGGCCCAAGCTTGACTACTCGGTGGCTGGAGTACAACTTCAAGAGACAGAAAATGAGAGAGATCTAGGAGTAAACATACTGGCAGATTTGTCTCCAGAAATACATATAAATGGCATAGTAAGGGCAGCATATGCATTCTTATCAAATGTAAGGATAGCCTTCAGGCACATGGACAAGGAAATGTTCAGAAATATTTATGTAACCTATGTGAGGCCAAAACTCGAATATGCAGCCCCCTTTTGGAATCCGCACTTGGAAAAGCACATAGCTAAGCTTGAAAAAGTTCAAAGACATGCCACGAAACTGGTGCCAGAAATACGCAATCTCAGTTATGATGAGAGGCTGAGGGAATTAGACTTACCATCACTCGAAGCTAGAAGAGTGAGGGGGGATATGGTGACAGTCTTTAAATTCCTTCATGGTTATGATAGAGTGGATAGGGATCGATATTTTGATATGGCTGGCTCTAGAACAAGAGGTCATAGTTTGAAGCATCGTAAGAAAACTTCTTTGCAGGATGTAAGGAAATACTTTTTCAGTGTAAGAGTAGTTGATAATTGGAATTGGCTAAGCGAGGAGGTAGTTAATGCTATCTCAATCCATTCCATAGTTTTAAGGACAGGTATGATAAGGATCACTAAGTATAAAATGGAACCTCTCAGGAGACGGGAAGATACGAGCTTTGGGCTCTTTCCCGTAAACACAATTAGGTAATCACACACACACACACACACACACACGCACACACACACACACACACACACACACACACACACACACACACACACACACTATATATATATATATATATATATATATATATATATATATATATATATATATATATATATATATATATATATATATATATATATATATATATATATATATATATATATATATATATATATATATATATATATAAGGTGGCGGGCTTAACATCAAAGAATAGCCCCAACGTATTCCCTGCATGTAAGAGGCGACTAAAAGTGGATGGAGCGAGGGGACTGTGAATACCCCACTTCTACTGTCCACCTACGAGGCGTCAAAGATGAAAGGGAGTAGAGGGAAGTGTTACTTCTCCCCAAACTCTAGTTTTGGGGTGTCTAAATGTACGTGGTTGTAGTACAATAGAGAGCAAAAGATGTGAGATTAGATTTATGTTTGGTAGGAGGACGATGGATGAATAGGCACAGTTTGAAACGAAGATATAAGGAAAAGAAGAAGTGGCATTTGGTGAGGTGACAGGTATTGTGTCTGGAGTTGAAAAGGGGAAAGCGAGAGAAGTTTTGGCATTATTGCTGAGTGAATGGATGGTAAATAAGGTAGTGGAATGGAAAGCAGTGTCATCTAGGCTGATGTGGGTGAGGGTTAGGATGGGTAGGGAATGTTGGGCTTTTGTTAGTGCATATGGACCAGGATGTGAGAGAAGTGAGGAAGAGAGGGATGAATTCTGGAATGAGTTAACTAGGTGTGTGGATGGTCTGAGTAGAAGGAATTATGTGGTTGTGTTGGGTGACTTGAATGCCAGAGTGGGTGATGGGGAGGTAGAAGGTGTTGTAGGAAAGTATGGGGTACCAGGTGGGAATGAGAGTGGCGAAAGACTGTTAGATATGTGTGTGGAGAAAGAGTTGGTGATAGGTAATAATTTTTCAAGAAGTAGTTAATAAATAAGTATCCATGGATGAGAGTGGCAAATGGAAGAGTGATAGAAAGAGCATTGATGGATTGTGTGTTGGTAACAATGAAAATGATTGGTAGAGTGAAAGATGTGCATGCATTTAGGGGTGTGGCTGCTGGGATGTCTGATAATTTTTTGGTTGAAGCAAAAGTGGTAGTAGCAAAAGAGTGGAGAAATAGAGTGGGGGATGTCGAAGGGAAGTTGTGAAGGTGGAAGAGTTGGAAAAGCCAGAGAAGAGGCTGGGAAATCAGAACAGGTTGAAAGTGACATATGACAGGGTGAATGAAAGAGAAGTTGGGGAGTTAGAGGAGGAATGGGGGTTGATGAAAGAAGGTTTTGTGGGACATGCAAGTGCTGTGTGTGGAAAGAGGTTTGTTGGAGGTGGCATGAGGAGGGGCAGCGAGTGGTGGAATGAAAAGGTGAAAATGAAGGTGGAAGAGAAAATGAAGGCTTTTTAGGAATGGCTGCAGTGTAACAGAAGGGAGAAGTATGAAAGATATAGGGAGAAAAAGGTGGAAACCAAGCGGAAGGTAGAGAAGAGAAGAGGTTGGCAAATGTTAGGTGGTAACTGGATTTTAGTAGGTCATATGAGGAAAATAAAAAGAAGTTTAGGAGAGAAGTGAAGAGAGTAAGGAAGGGTGGATTGAGGATGGAAAGACAGTGAAAGATGTGAATGGACAGATGTTAAGAGGGAATGATGCAAGGAAAAGATGGGCAGAACATTTTGAGTGGTTGCTGAATGTTGAGGAAGATAGAAAGGCAGCTATAGTGGCAGTGGGGGGTGTTCAAGTACCAGTAATGGGAGATGAAGATGAGAGAGAGATTACAAGAGAGGAGGTGAAAAGGGCAATGGGTGAAATGGAAGCAGGTAAAGCACATGGAATGGTTGGTGTGAGAGTGGAGATGTTGAAAGAAGGGGGTGTTACTGCATTGGAATGGTTAGTGAGAATGTTTAACATATTCTTTTTGCCAGTGGAATGGGTGATTGCTTGTATAGTGCCCCTATACAAAGGTAAGGGAGATGTGTATGAATGCAGTTATTTTAGGGGTATATGTTTGTTGGGTGTGGTAGGAAAAGTGTATGGTAGGATACTGATTAATAGGATTAGGGATAAGACAGAAAATGTGATCGCAGAGAGGTAGAGGTTGCATAGATCAGATATTTATAGTTAGGCAATTATGAGAGAAACATTTAGTAAAGGGTAAGGATGCGTATTTTGCATTTTTGGATCTGGAGTAGTGTATGATAGAGTTGATAGAGAGGTAATGCGGAATGTTTTGAGGTTATATGGAATTGATGGTAGACTGCTGCAAGCAGTGAAGAGTTTGCATGAGGGCAGTAGAGCTTGTGTTAGGGTAGGGAATGAAGTGAGTGAGTGATTTCCAGTGAGTGTGGAACTGAGACAGGGATGTGTGATGTCACCATGACTGTTCAATTTGTATACTGATGGAGTGGTAAGAGAGGTGAATGAGCGAGTGCGTGGTCGAGATTTGAGAATGGTAGATGGGGATGATAACGAGTGGGAGTTGAATCAGTTGCTTTTTGCAGATGATACTGTGGTGGTGGCAGATTCACAGGAGAAGCTGTGTTAGTTAGTGTTAGAATTTGTAATGGTGTGTGAGAGAAAAAAGTTGTGAGTGAATGTGGGAAAGAATAAGGTTATGAGGTGTACAAGAAATGAGGATGGTGCTGGATTGAATATAATGTAGAATGGAGAGACGCTAGAGGAAGTTGATCAGTTTAAGTATTTAGGCTCGGTTATAGCTGCAAATGGTGAAGTGGAAGCAGATGTGTGTCACAGAGTGAATGAAGGATGTAAAGTGTTGGGCGCATTAAAAGGAGTGATGAAGAATAGAGGGTTGGAAATGAACATTAAGAAAGTTTTGTATGAGAAAGTGGTTGTGCCAACTGTGATGTATGGATCAGATTTATGGGGTATGGAAGTAAGTGAGAGACAGAAACTAAATGTGTTTGAGATGAAATGCCTGAGGAGTATGACTGGTGTATCTCGGTTGGATAGGGTTAGGAATAAAGTGGTGAGAGCAAGAACTGGTGTGAGGAGAGAATTGGCAGCCAGAGTAGATATGAATGTTCTGAGATATTTGACCATATGGAGAAGATGGATGATGAAAGACTGTTGAAGAAGGTGATTAATGCGAGAGTTGATGGGAGAAATACTAGAGGGAGGCCTAGGTTTGGGTGGATGGATGGAGTAAGGAGAGCCCTGAATAATAGGAGGATGGATGTGAGGGAAGCAAGTGAGTGTGCTAGGAATAGGAATGAGTGGCAAGCGACTGTGACACAGCTCTGATGGGCATCTGCTGTTACCACGGGGCTGCATCTTACAGAGGTAGCCCTGTGATAGGGGCAGTAGGGGAGTTGGCACTATGAAGTGACACAGGTTGTGGAAGAGCCTGGAGGATGGGATGTGGCATTCCAGCAGTGCCATCTGAACGATCGCCAGCTCCCTCGTCATTGCCCATAGAGCAACGTAAGCCCCTTATTGTTCCTTTTTTTTATCATGGCTACCCCCCAAATTGGGGGAAGCATCCAAGGTAAATGGAATGGATATATATATATATATATATATATATATATATATATATATATATATATATATATATATATATATATATATATATAGATATTATATAATCAAATAAGCACATTACCATATGATAAAACAAGAAATTTTTTTACCCCTATTAGGAATTGAACCTAGAATACATAATTACTGTAGGAAGGCCCTACCAACTACACCACAGAAGATCGAAAGAGAAACCAATCTTACAGCTTAGCTGCTATACTAAGAATGAAAGCATTCTATCTGAATCTCTTTTTCTTAAATATTACCGTTTCTCTCAACCTCACTCATTGCTTCATTTTCACATTTAATTCAAATCCCAATCTCATTAGGGACCAACAATAATCAAATAAACACATTACCATTTGTGAAAACATGAATCATTTTTATCTCGACTAGGATTTGAACCTAGGACATATAATTGCTGTGCCAAGGAGCTATCAACTACACCACACAAGGTCTAAAAGAGAAACCAACCTTACAGCTTAAGTGGTATACTAGGAATGAACGCATTCTATCTGAATGCCTTTTTCTTAATTATTACAGTTTCTCCCAACCTCACTTGTGGCTTTGTTTTCACGTTTGATTAAAATCCCAATCTCATTAGGTAGGCAAACACACCAGGATCCATGGGCTAACCCCAGAACACACTAAAATGATGAATTCCCAGCAGAATCACACAGTCGAAACACATGATGGCCTATTCCAAGACCAAACTACAACTATGACTATGGATACCACCATGATGAAACATGGTAAGAATGTAACATTAGTGCATGTGAACGCTCAGTCCCTTCTCGCTCATTTTGAGGAAATAATAATGCTAACAAAAGACTACAACATAGACATCCTCCGTGTAAGTGAAACTTGGCTTCCTCCTACAACTGAAAATATATATGTGAATATCCCAGAGTTTAAAATATTTCGCAGTGACCATGGCCGACGGGGTGGGGTCTGTATTTATGTTAGAAATTATCTTAGTGCATCAGAAATAACCACAGGCCTAGAAAAAACTGAAGAGCTCGAAGATTTATGGAGCACTGTGCAGTATTAGAAACTTCCATCTTTCTTTGTAGGGTGTGTTTACCGTCACCCTAAAGCACCTACCAGTTCATTCAGTCAACTGCTAGAAACATTCATAAATATCTGTGTGCACCATAAACCCATATACATACTTGGTGACTTTAATGATGACTTGCTCTCAGCAGATAACAAAATGAAAAGGGTGATCAACACTGTGAAGTTAACACAAATAGTGACAAAGCTGACCTGCATAACCCCTAATTCTAGGACTCTAATAGATCTGATAATAATAAATAAAGTGGGAAGTATACCCTATTGGGACGTAGTTCCCTGCCCAACTGCAGACCACGAGCTGAACATTGTTATGCTAAACATAAACAAGCCCAAAAGGAAGCCTCTCTTCAAGATATTTCGGGCCCCCGCGGCACCCCGCCTAACACAAAACCAGATCGTCGAGCGGTGGCCCCCGTGGCAGTAGTGGCACCCAGACGACCCGCCCCCGCCCCGGCAACTAGCACAAGGGCTGCACGAAATCAAATACAAAAAGAGCTAAAAATTAATAGATATGATATGACTCTCCGAGAACATTATAAAACAGAAAAGAAACGTGTCAGATTTCTCATCAATGTAAGTAAAAAAGACTTTTACAAAAAACAATTTAATGACTCTAGACATGATACAGCAGCAACATGGAAAGTAATATGAAGTATGATACAAAATGAAAAGACTACCTCAGAAAGTTATGAAAATAGTACGGAGTTGAAAGACAAAGCGGAAAACTTTAATAACTATTTTGCTAACGTTGGCAAAAATACATATGAGAAAACACAAGAAAACATCAACTCAGTGAATATGAGTAATTGCTTAAAGGACAATTCTTACAATGTAAACACAAGAGAGTACTTCAAGATAAATTCTATCGATTGTGCTACCCTAATTCTTACCATAAAGAGCCTAAGAAGCTCTGGCTCTTATGGTCCAGATGGTATACCATTTCAGTTCTTCAAAGATGCTCTACCCATGATTGTATCTTATATTCTAACTACTATGAACACTTCCACTGTTACTAAAAAGTTTCCTGACTCTTGGAAAAAATCAAATGTTATACATCTGCATAAAAAGGGGAACAGAGATGTGACAAACTATCGTCCCATTTCCCTGCTACCCATTTTCTCTAAAATATTAGAAAAAATTGTTGCATGCCAAATTATGTCATATTTAGAGTCAAATAGACTATTATCGATTAACCAACATGGTTACAGACCGAAACTCTCGACGGAAACTGCACTGCTCAAAGTTACGAATAGTATCTATAATAATATAGATATGAAAAAAATATCTCTGCTTGTATTATTAGACTTATCAAAAGCCTTCACAGTGTAAACCATGAAGTTCTTATAAGTAAATGTACTAACCTAACTATTGATCCGAGCTGGTTTAAAGAGTATCTATCTAATCGCAAACAGTCTATACGTCTTAACAACATTATCTCTATGCCAAAAAATGTATCATTTGGTGTTCCACAAGAATCAGTACTTGGTTCTATCCTCTTCTCCATTTACGTAAATGATCTATCTTCTTTCATTTCTGACTGTCTAGTCGTACAATATGCAGATGACACTCATCTACTCCTTAGTGGTGATATTAATAATCTCCCAGGGCTAACCTTAAGAGCAGAAAATACTCTGTCAAAACTTAAAACCTATTTTCAAAAAATTGGGCTGTTAATTAACGAAAGTAAAACACAATGCATGTATATTGCTTCAAGGTTCCATATAGCACAAATTCCAAAAAACATAACAATTAATTTTTGCGACAATATTATTACACCTAGCAAAACAGTAAAAAACCTAGGAATTCACTTTGATAACTACATGTTGTTTGATTCCCACATGGATAAAGTATGCAAAAAGGTTACAAGAACATCAATGTGCTTACCACGCAAAAAAGACAATTTTGAGACTATCTCTCGAATAACTGTTGTTGAATCTCTAGCCCTAAGTCACATTAATTACTGCACAACTGTTTGGGGAGCTACCACTAAGACTCAGATAAACAGAATACAGAAGCTTATTAATTTTGCAGCTCGAGTTGCCCTGGGAGGAGTAAGAAAATATGACCACATCACACCAGCTCTCAATAAACTTGGGTGGCTATGGGCAGAAAACCAGGTCGCTTATGCTATTTATGATTTTGTATGCAAAATTTTGGACCATCATTATCCTAGCCGGCTATTTGATTTAAAAACAGTCAGGGACATAAGGGGAACCAACACAAGACAGAGCAGTGAGCTCTTTATTCAGAGAACAAACACAGAAGCAGGTTCAAAGATGATCACTATCAAAGGGCCAACACTCTGGAACAACATTCCAGAGCATCTTAAAAATGCATCCTCCTTCACATCTTTCAAAGGCAACCTATATAGTTTTCTTTTGGACAAATAGTTGCTGCTCACACATAAACCAAACTTAATGATTTAATGCAATTTCCCTTAACAATAACCTTTCTATATGTAAACTTATATTGACTTCTCTGTTCTCTAAGTTAAGAATTAATTATTCTCACTGAAAGGAAAACAAATATGGTAATGATGCCGATAATAACGATACTGTATCTAGTATTATTATTACTATATTATTAACATTATTGTTAAAATTTTTATTACATCATTATTATTTCCTATGAAAGCTACATTTAATTTAACTGTGTGTATTACCCTCTTACTTATTAGTTCAATTACATGTTTACTTATAAGTTACTTTTATTTTTAGAAGAATAACCATTGTACAAAAATGGAAATAAATGTTTGTTTGTTTGTTTGTTTATACTTAGTGATACTTTTCATACCTGTCCTTAAAACTATGGATTGAGTTAGCATTAACTACCTCCTCGCTTAGCGAATTCCAAATATCAACTACTCTTACACTGAAAAAGTACTTCCTTACATCCTGCAAAGAAGTTTTCTTACGAAGCTTCAAACTATGACCTCTAGTTCTATAGCCAGCCATATCAAAATATCGATCCCTATCCACTCTAGTTTCCAGTGATGATAAGTTTAATTCCCTCAGCCTCTCATCATAACTGAGATTGCGTATTTCTGGCACCAGTTTCGTGGCATGTCTTTGAACTTTTTCAAGCTTAGCTATATGCTTTTTCAAGTGCGGATTTCAAAAGGCGGCTGCATATTCAAGTTTTGGCCTCACATAAGTTACATAAATATTGCTGAGCATTCCCTTGTCCATGTACCTGAAGGCTACCCTTACATTTGATAAGAAAGCATATGCTGTCCTTACTATGCCATATAAATGTATTTCTGGAGACAAATCTGCTAGTATGTTTACTCCTAGATCTCTCTCATTCTCTGTCTCTTGAAGTTGTACTCCTGCCACCGAGTAGTCAAGCTTGGCCCTTCTTGCACTTGTACCAATTCTCATTACCTTACATTTTGAAGTACTGAATTTCATTAGCCACTTTTCTGACCACTCATGCAGACTATTTACATCTTCCTGAAGTCCTCTACCATTGTCCTTGTTTCTTTCTTTCTTCACAATCTTTGCATCATCTGCAAACATATTCATGAATGAATTTACAGACTCTGTTAGATCATTTCCTTATACAAGGAACAAAAATGGGCCTAAAACTGAACCCTGTGGAACTCCACTACTAACTCTTCTCCATTCAGACACTGAGTGTCTTACTCCAACCCTCTGTTCTCTTCTTTCTAAGTAAGTTTTTATCCATTCCAAGACATATCCACCTATTCTAGCCATTGCTTGCAGCTTCCTAAGTCTCCCGTGTGGAGCACTGTCAAATGCTTTCTGGATGTCTAGGAATATGCAATCTGCCCAGCCCTCTCTTTCCTGAAAGATTCGGCTTACCTCATCATAAAATTCTAATAAGTTTGTTACTGTTGATCTACCTCCTCTGAAGCCATGCTGTCTCACTGACAAAAAGTTGAAGGATTCAAAGTGAAGAGAGATATGTTTCCTTAGTAGTTTCTCGATAACTTTGCAATCTATGCTGGTCAAGGAAACTGGTCTATGGTTTAGAGCCATATCCCTCCTTCCCTCCTTGAAGATAGGTATCACGTTCGCTTGTTTCCAGCATCTTGGAATCTCCCCTGACTCCATTGACTTTTTAAATATGATACTTAGTGCCACTGATATTAAGTCTGCGCATTTTTTAAGTGCATAAGGGGATATATTATCAGAACCAGTAGCTTTATGGACACCTAACTCCATCAGCACTTTGCATACCTCTGTGGGTGAAAGGTTGATGTTCTCTAATACCAGCCCATAAGCTTCTATCTCTGCAATCTGAGGGGGTGGGGCATTTTCTACTGTAAATACTGACTGAAACTCCTTGTTTAAATCTTTGCAGATCTCTTCATCCGTCTCAGTGATGCTCCCATGCACTCTCTTTAGCCTTAAAACCGTTCTTTTACATTCAGTTTTCCTCTGATAAAGCTGTGGAAAAGCTTGGGATTTTCTTTAGCCTTCCTGGTCATGTCCCTTTCATAGTCTCTCTCTGCCTCTCTTCTTTTACTAACGTAATAATTTCTTGCTCTTTTGTAGGTTTGCCAGTCATTTATGTTTTTTCTCCTCCTATGCCTTGTCCAGTATTTGTCTTTCCACTCCTTAGCTCTTTCACACTCATTATTGAACCATTTCTCTCTGGCATGATTAAACACATACTTTGGTGACAAGTACGCAGCAATCTACTATCTTCCCACATTTCTCACAAAAGATATGTTCCGTTTCTTGTACAGATTTGTTGTAATATAAGGTTCTCCAGTCAATAACTGCAAAAAGCTCATTCATATTGATATAATCTCCGTTCGGATAGTTCCTCCTCATGTACGTCTCTGTGTGTCTGCTTGTGTGTGTGTGTGTATATATATATATATATATATATATATATATATATATATATAT